>JAJEJO010000688.1:601128-629315 GCA_020662805.1 Glaucomys volans | reverse complement strand
CTCTCACTGGCTCCTGGAGTCTCTGGCTACTTTTGTCCTGCAGAAAGAGGAGCCTCCGAGGGAGCAGGGAGCAAGGTACTCAGCAGAGACTGGCAGGCTCATCCCGGCTTCCGCCCAAGCTCTCAGTCGCCGCAGCTACCACCACGGTCAGCGGAGCCACCTTTCCAGCAGAGATAGAGGTGTCCAGGCCTCTGTCCTGCAGGACCAGGAGCTGCTGGTGAGCCCCACTCTGGGGGCAGAGGCTGTCGCAGTCCCTGTCCCCAGGCTACCACTCTTCCAGACGGCTTTAGGGCATGGCCTCTCCTGGGAATGCCCACACCAGCAACTGTCAGGAAAACCCCCACCCTGGGAGTCAGCAGCCTGGCCTCCAGGGCCCTCTGCCTCTAGAGGATCCCGTTCCTTTCTGTGTAAGTCCTTCCCTCTTCTGGGCCTTGGTTACATGATGGATCCAAGCTGGGAGCATGCCCACACGGCCTTGGCAGGTGCTTTCCAGCTGCAGCAGTGGCGAATCAATGAAGGACCTGCAGTGGAGGGCTGAGGAGCCTGCAGGTGGAGGTCCTGCCTGAGGCACTGGCAAATCGCCCTGGGAGGTTGAGTCTTGCAGCCTCCAAACCCCACTGAGAGGGGCTGGCCTGTGCTTCAGAATGCAGGGCCACCTTCTCCATGCTCAGGTTTACCCATCCCAGCCTGAGATGAGCCCGTGCCTCATCCAGTGGGTTAGGACAGGGGAGGTCCCTACGAAATCGCACCTGTGGCTTCCAGAAAGGTCAGACGTAGCATCTCGCTGCCTTCCTGCCATCAGTGTGTTCAGGCAGAGTCCAGCACAGTGGATAAAGCAGATAGAGCTGGGGATCCCTGTTCCACAGATGTGGGGTGACTGCTGAGGCCTTGCCAGGCGGTGTTCTGTGGCCCAGGTCCCCAAATAAGGAGCAGCATAGCCGGTACTAGAACCAGCACTTTCTCCACTGCAGGGTGGCCTCACCGCACCTGGAATTAGGTTCTCAGGTCCTGTGGGGAGGGGGCACAGGGCAGGTAAGTTGGATGCGGAGAACGGAGAACCAAGAAGAGCCCAGGGGCAGATCAGGGTGGGCTGTGCACAGGTGTGTCTTGGGGGTGAGGGTGGGGACCTAAGCAGGCATAGGCCTGGGGAGAGGCCCAGCCCATTTCCCATTCTGCCAAGGACAAGACAGACCTGCCGGGGTCTGACAGACCCCAGAAGACTGACCCACCAAGTACTAAGGGGGAACCCACCTTTCCTAGGACTCCAGGGGCTCCATCTCCCACCATGGGCCCAAACTCCAGCCCGCCATAGCCACACCCACCGTCAGCGGCTTGGCCGAGTGAGCCCCTGTAGCTCACCTGAGGCAGAGCTGGATCTTATCCTGATGCTGCTTGACTGGCGAGCGCAGGGGAAAATGGGCCCCGAAGTAGCAAAGAAGCCAAGGGCTGAGGATGCAGGGAGCAGCCATGAGCCCCCGCTGTACAGCAGTGAGGAGTCCCACGCCGGGCAGCTTGCAGAACCAGCCGGCCCCGACCCGCAGGCTGCGCACGGCCAGCTCCCCAGCTTCTCGATAACACCTCCAGACTCTGAGAGCTCCAGGGAGGGGAGGCCTGTGGGGTGCCCGGAGTCCCCAGATACAGAACACGGGCTTGAGGGACACGGTGCGTCTCTGCGGAGGTGACTGGCCAGCTCTGACTTTGCCTTCCCAGTGAGGGACCCTGGGGTGCAACCAGCCCAAGAGGCTCCGGGGACGAGGAGTCCAGGTAGCTGACATGTGAGGCTTCATGGGGCCAGAGTCCCCACGAGGTGTCTTCCTCTCTCAAGGCCCTGGATTCTTCACCCGCCCAGTGAGGAGGTTGAGCCTTCCTCCAGGGGACTAGGGATGTGACTGCTGGTAGAGCACTTGCCTAGCATGTGTGAGGCCCTGGTTTGGAAGAAAAAAAAAAGGAATCCATGGTTGTTGTGAGAGAAAGCCCTCCATGAAGTGCACAGTCCCCCACAGAAAGGGGAGGCTTCTTAGTCTGGGGACGAGTTTAACCAAGCATGTGGCTCTGGGAGCCATTTCGGGGCGGGGTTGGGGAGCCGTAGGCCCCTGAGTCCACATTGGCTGGCACCCCTGGCTGGAGCTGAGCCAGGCCTGTCGTCCTGCCTGCAGATCCTGGAACTTCTTTGTCAGATTCTTCAAACGGATTCGCTGAGTGCCATCCAGTTCTGGCTGCTGTATGCCCCCCCAACGGGTGAGGACTTGACCACAGGGTCCCCTCCCTGGGTGGACACTGCCACGGTCCTGCCCTTCTTCTCAGGTTCTGCAGGACTCAGCCGTCACTAAACTCCCACCCCAGGGCCTTCCCTCCACTTTTTGCAGCTCTGAAGTCGCCTATCCCCTGCCCCCGCCTCTCGGCAGGTTTCTGTGGGTGCCTTGGAGTTGACCTTTCCCTCACGCTCATTCCAGGCCCAAGCAAGGGAGGGAAAAGTCCCAAGATCACATTTAGCAGACATAGCCCTCACACACCTCTGTGGGAAACACGCACACAAATAAACACATGCAAATGCAAGAACACACATGTACTCACGAGAGTGCACAAATACACATCGGGATACCTGTTAGGACTGTGGGTGGAGGGAGATCTCAGAGGGAAGCGGGGAGTGAAGGAGCTGGGAAGCCGAGAAGAATTCCTGGATGGGAGAGTGAAGGAGAAAGAAGGAGGCAGGAGGGAGGAGGAAGCCCCCAGGCAGATTTCCCAGAGGCGGCTCAGGAGGGTGGTGAGCCGATGGAGCCAGGAACAAGGCACACACGTGATGACGTGGCAGGAGAGAGCTATGGAAGGGCTGGGGGCTTCCCAAGGGGGAGAGATGCAGGGGCTCCCCTGCAGGGACCTGTGGGCAGAATGTGGTTACTGAAAGCTGCCCTTGACCAGGGATGGGCAAGAGCTGGAGGCCGCGTTCCAGTTAGAGGCCCATCCAGGGACAGGAAGCAGGGGTGCTGAGGACTCTGCCCTGTGCTGTGCTTCCAGAGAAGGACCTTGCTCTGAGACTCCTGCAGACGGCGGTGTCTCAGCTTCTCCCTCAACCCTTAGCCTCCATTCCAGCAGAAAAACTCTTGAACCAGCTTCACAAAGTTCAAGAAACACCTCCAGAGAAGCAGCAACCATCCTCCAGGTGGGCCCACACCCGCCACCTGCCCTTCTGTTTCCAGAACTCCTTCCTCATGCTCAGCATCTGACCTCCCTGGTGAGGCCTGCAGGGCCCAGAGAAGGGAGCTTGGTGTTGGCCAGAGCCTGGGCTCACCTCGATTGTCCTGGGGCAAGAGTCCCTTCCCAAGGGACCCTCCACTTATAGCCGTGCTGCCTGGAGGTCCACAGTCAGACCAGACTCCGCTGCCTGCTGTGTGTGGGGGGATGGTGGGGGGTTGTCGGTTGTAACAAGGTAGGGCTGGATAAGCTCCATCTTGCCCCCCAGAAGCTCTGGGTCTATGGGAAGGCAAGATGGGAAGGAATGGGTCTGAAGGCAGGGCAGGCTATAGTATTTATACTGGCACTACATGTCCTCAGTGGCTGGAGGAGAAAGGGATGAATCGGGAACGGGGAAGGACACACATAGCAGGTGGGTAGTGTCTGCGAGCAGGGAGGCAGCCAGCAGCACGGAGGGCGGCCGTTAGCCTGCGGCTGCTGGCATCTTGCCTATCTCGAGTCTAACCACAGGCCACATTGCCTCTATTTTACAAATGAGAAAATGGGCTCAGGAGCAATGATGTCACTGGTCAGCAGAAGAGCTTGGGATTCGGCCTCAGGCCTGTCTGACCGCCAGCCCCTTAGCACCCATCCAGGGAGCTTGTTAGAAGGGTAGTATCTCAGTGGTAGCACGTTCAGCACGCACCAAGGCCTGGGTTCAGTCTCCAGCTCCAGGGAGCTGTGGCTCAGTGGTAGAGCGCTTGCCCAGCATGTGTGAGGCCCTGGGTTCGTTTCTCAGCACCACATATAAATGAATAAAATAAAGGTCCATCGACATCTAAAAAAAAGTTAAAAAGAAAGAAAGGAAGCTATATTTTTAAATTTTTTTACCTGTTCTTTTCAGATATACATGACAGTAGAGTGTGTTTTGACATATCATACACACATGAAGTGTAACTTCCCTTTCTTGTGGTTGTACATGATCTGGAGTTTCACTGGTCCTGTATTCATATATGAACACAGGAAAGTTATGTCCGATTCATTCAACTGTCTTTCCTATTTACATCCCCCTCCCTTCTCTTCAGTCCCCTTGGTCTAATCCAATGAACTTCTATTCTTCCTTCCCTCCACTCTTATTGTGGGTCAGTATCTGCTTATCAGAGAGAACATTTGGCCTTTGGTTTTATGGGATTGGCTTATCTCACTTAGCATGATGTTCTCCAGTTCCATTCATTTACTGGCAAATGCCATAACTTTATTCTTCTTTATGGATGAGTAATATTCCATTGTGTATATATCTCACATTTTCTTTATCCATTCATCTGTTGAAGAGCATCTAGGTTGGTTCTATAGCTTGGCTGTTGTGAATTGAGCAGCTGTGAACGTTGATGTGGCTGTGTCACTGTAGAATGCTGATTTTAAGTCCTTTGCGTATATGCCAAGGAGTGGGATAGATGGTCAAGTGGTGGCTCCACTCCAAGTTTTCTGAGGAATAGGAGGCTGTATTTTTAATAACCACCCAAGTATTTCTGGCAGAAGTTGGGAACACTAATGGCATTTGCATGAGCAAATCACAGGATGGGGAAAGGCCGTGTCAGGAAGTGGGAGGAGCACAGGTGATGGCACTGATGTCTAGAATGTACACACTTCCGGGAATGTGTGCACTTCCAGGAATGTAATGCTTCCCAGGAGGTGACCATGGGATGGCTGGAGCCCCAGTTTGTGGGCTTGGGCAGGAGGCAGGCTAGGGAGTGGGCTGAGGTTTGGTGCTGGTGTGTGTTCCGATGCTGGCCCTTTTCCTTGCTGAGCTTCCAGAGGAGGAATAGCCTAGTGCAAAAGGCAGGCATCACTGTGACCTTGGCCAAGCGACCCTATGAGCCTGTTTCACCCTCTCTACAGCCCCTTCCCAGAGTTGCAGTGGGGAAATGACAGCGTCTGTAATAGGGAGCTGTGCTCATGCTCTGGGGAGCCCGTTCAGGAGGGAGCACTGTCTTCACTCAAATGGAAGACGTGATTCTCCTGTCTGCCAGGAGGATGCCGGGGGCGAGCCAGGGGCTGTAGGGAGGGCTGCTGCTGTGGCCAGGTACTGTGGCACCATCCCCACAGCTCCAGGGATAGGAGGGCCATGGTTCCCAGTGGCCACAGCAGACATGGGGTCACAATCACCTGAGTCCTGCTGGGTGAGGCAGGGAGGCCGCCTGCGCCCAGCCACAGGCAGTCCACTTCCGGCTCTCCAGGAGAAGTGATTCGCCTCTCCCTGGAGCACGCACCTGAGTGCACCTGTATCACCCTCCCACCCCCTCCCACCCCACCCCATCTGGGGCCTGACCTCCCAGCCTCTCCTTTGTATGTGTTTATAGTCAATTCCTGAAGAAGACGAGAACACCACCTATACCAACAAAGGAAAAGCCAGGTGAGATTCCATGCTGCAAGGCATTCTGGGGGCACACTGAGGCCTAGTCTGGCTGGATTCCTCAAGGCAACTTGGACACAGGTCCCTGCCCAAGGAAGTTGCTCATTTCACCTATTCATTTGACAGATATTTATTGAGTACCTACTATGTGCTGGGCTCTGGGGATTTACTGGGGAAGAATTCCTGCATCTTGGGGCTTGCATCTCAGTGAGGATACAGGCAGTAAAACACCTGGGGGCAGCTCCCTATAGGGAGATAGAGCAGGTGGATGCAGCAGGTAGGGAGGACTGGGGAGGGAGGAGAGTTCCCTGAGTGAACCACAGGAAGGACCCAGCCCTGCCCAGGTCTAGGAAGAGCCACTAGCAGACCCCCAACCCCCACCCCCAACCCCCACCCCCAACCTGGTACTTGGTGGAGGAGCAAGCAGGCTGGCCTCTTGGACAAACCAGGTGTGTAGTCTCACAAAGAGGTATGGGGTATGCTGGGGGTCATGAACAGGGTGTGGTGTGTCCCTCTGACTGCCTGAGCGGTGTGGACTGTGGGAGACCAAAGCGGGTGAGGGAGAAGCAGGAGGGGCTGCCACACCATCCTGGTGCCTGACACCAGGGAGGAGAGGGGTGGGCTAGAGGGGAGAGAGGAGGACATGCGCCCGCCATGGGCCTCATCCTCCCTCAGAAGACGGAAATGACCAGCAGTGCCTGGACAGTGTGGCACACAGTAAGCACGTAATTGACACTTGTTACCTGGGCGTCAGAAGAAGAGAGGGAGGGGTGAGGCTCAGAGTCCAGGTCCCAGCGGGCCAGGGTGGAAGCTGGGCCCGACCCTGCCCTCCCTCCCTGTGTGCTCTATGCATTCAGCAGAGGGCCTTTCTAGTCAAGGGATCTGCTCAGGACTCTGGGGCAGCTGCTAGGGAGGCCAGCCTCCCATTTTCTCCCCTCTGCTATCTCTCCCCGTCCCCCAGAGTACATTGGAAAAGCGCAAGTACTGCGGTTGCATTCGTGAGTCGACCCAGAGGAGAAGGCGTCCAGGCTGCAGGCAGAGAGCTGAGGGGCCTCAGGCTGAGCCAGGCGACTCTGCCTTTCTGGTCCAAGAGCAGCCCCCCGAGTCCAGCCCCCACACTTCCTCAGCAGCCCCGGCTTTCCTACCATAAACAGTCTACTAAATAAAATTCTGGCCTCCCTGCAAGAGGGCAGTTGGACTCTCCTAGCAGTGGTGGCTGTGTCTTGAGTGGTCAGTTCCAGAAGCTGGGAGGGCTGCACTGAATCACCTCCCTCCCCAGAGAGCCCAGGCCCCGCCGCCTGCATGGGGGGACCTGGTTCTCCTGTGCTCTGGGGATCTGTGGTTGGGGCGGCCTGAGAAACGTGCTCTGTCCTGCCGGGAGCCAGAACACTGGAGCTGTGGGTTCTTGGCTCAGAGGCCAGAGAGCCCACAGATCGCCTTAGAATGACCATCATTATCCATTATTGAGTTTCTACCATGCACCGGGTACCAGAGCAGTGACGGGGGGCAGCTGGTAAGCACCATGTGAACTGTATGATTTATATGCAGTGATTTATTTGATTCTCCCCAAAGCCCTAGGAGGCAGAATATCAATATTACCCCATTTTGTAGATGAACAAACTGAGGCCCTAGAAGTCAGGCTCTAGAATCCCAGCTGGTGACCCCTGCACTCCACTGTTACAAACAGCAACGGTCACCAAAGCCATGGTCACACTCCTAAGAGCATAAGCGTTAACTATTCAGCAGTTGGCAAAATCAAGGAGGAAAGGGACATCATATAAATGTCACCTGAGGTGTCTCTACCCTTTGAGATCTGGAGACATTTGAAGTGTCTGCAAATTCCCTGGAAAGCAAGGATAGATGGGTGAGTTGTTCGTGGTCTGCTGTGGCTCTGAGCTCCTGCTCTGCGCACTTAGTTCCTGGGCCAAGTTCAAGGGCTCACGGTGACTCCCACACAACAGTATTCCACCTCAGGCACGTTCAGAGGGATGCTGCCCCCAGGCCTTCCCAATACCCCACAAGACTTCCTGTACAGTGGGCTTCAATCAAGATCCATGAGTGAAGGGGGTTTGCAGTCAATCTGGCAAGCAGCTTCACATTCAATGTCAAACCACAATCGATTAGTTAACTGATACTGGGATCCACCCCTGAGCTCCATCCCCAGCCCTGTTTATTCTATTTGGACAGCATTTCATCAAGATAGAGAGGCTGGCCTTGAACCTCCTTGGTTTTAAAGTCATTGATCACTCTTCTCCTGCACCCTTGCCATCTCCCTGGCTTTATCCTCACCCCTGCCACCAGTTTGTCCCCAGAGAGCCTACGTTTTTTCTTCCAATTTGAAAAACTGTGGTAATGTATATATTCCATGATATATATGTGTGTGTGCGTGTGGGTATGTGTGTGTGTGTATTCTTACCATTCTTACCATTTTTCTTTTTTTTTTCTTTTTTTTTTGCAGTGCTGGGGATTGAACCCAGGGCCTTGTGCATGCAAGGCAAGCTCTCTACCAACTGAGCTACATCCCCAGCCCCATTCTTACCATTTTTAAGGTCACAGTTCAGTGGCATTAAACTTGCTGCTATTACGGAGCTGGGGCCTTCTGAGAAACTGGGTCGTGAAGACCCCCTCTTCAAACCATGATTCTTGAGATCGAGTCAGAAAGATTCCAGACATGTTGCTCAGAGTAACAGGCAGGAGTTTTATTGAAAGGTTAGGAAAGGGGAAAAGGCCCTCTCAAGGGAGAGAGTGGGTCCTCTCAGAGAGGGATCATGTGCCTCTCCTGCACTCCAGTTTTATTGGGGATCCCAGAGAAGGTTCCAGAGAGTCCTGCCCAGGCCCACCTCTTGGCTTTTGACTGACAGCAGGGTGATATCAGACTTTCGAGTCTCCACTGTCATGGCCACTCTAGGTCACCTTGGCCCATGCTGACCAATTCTAGTTGGATTCTTTTATGGGTGTGGTTACCCAGGATTGAACCCAGGGGCACTCAACCACTGAGCCACATCCCCTGCCCTATTTTGTATTTTATTTAGAGACAGGGTCTCACTGAGTTGCTTAGTGCCTCACTTTTACTGAGGCTGGCTTTGAACTCCTGCCTCAGCCTCCCAAGCCATTGGGATTACAGGTGTGTGCCACCGCATCTGGCTCTAATTGGATTCTTAACCATATATTCTTACAGATTTTGTGGTTAGGGGGAACTATCCATATCTTCCAGAGTTTCAGGATCTGGAAAAAAATCTCCCCCTTCAGGGAAACTTGGGTTCCACTTATCGACATTATTTGGGCCTGTATTTCTCCTACAAGTGACAGGTAGTTTGCTGAGGAATGGGACATATCCTATCCCGAGGCCAGGCAGGGCTGCAGGTAAATTGCTTCTTGGAAAGGAAAGCATGTGAGGTCAGTACGGTGGGCCCACTTTATAGAGTCATTCTTTTCACCTCATGTCCCCACCATCCTCTGTCTGTCCCCAAACACTGTCATTATTGTGCAGCCATCACCAGCCACCAACACCTTGCATCTTGCGAAACTGCAGCTCTGCTCCCATAAGAAGCTCCCCATCTGTCCTCCCCAGCCCTGGCAGGCCCCTTCTGCCTCTGTCTGTGGATGTGCCCCCTCTAGGTCCCTCACAGAAAATGGAATCATCGTGTTCGTCTTTATGTGGCTGGATTATTTCATACAACAACGCTCTCAAGGTTCAACCCTGTAGCCTGTGTGGGAATTTCCTTCCTTTTTAAGGCTAAATGATATTCCATTGTTTGTATCTACCAATGTCTTATCCAGTTAGTCACTGATGGATGTTGGTGGTTTCCGCTTTTTTGCCTATTGCAAAAACAGTGACTTTTTTTTTTTCACGTTTTTGCCTGTTACACAGGAATACAAGAGTACAGTGATTCATTTTTAGGTCACATGTCATCAAAAGGATCAGAATGAAAATGCAAACTCATCAGAGTCCTGCTCACTGTCACTGATGGCTGATGAGCTGAAGAGCTGATGGCTCCTAAATTTGAAGGAATCCCAGAGCCCCTTCGTGAAGTTTATTGCAACAGTTTACCGCCTACACTGTTCCTTTGCCTCCCTCCCTTCCTCCCTCCCTCTCTCTCTCCCTCCTTCCCTCCTTCCCTCCCTCCCTCCCTTCCTTCCTTTTCTTTCTTTTGTGGTACTGGGATTGAATTCAGGCGACCTACCTCCCCAGTCCTTTTTATTTTATCTGAGACAGGGTCTCATTAAGCCATGGATGCTGGCCTTGAACTTGCCATACCCCTGCCTCAGCCTCTCAAGTAACTGGGATTACAAGCGTGAATGCTGCTTTAAATTTACTTTTTTCCCCATTTGCATAAATACAGTTTTGTCCTGAGCAGTGATATCCATCACTATGATTTTGATCTGTTATTTATAAAATGTTCTCATATACATGAAAATAAATATAGGAATATAGGTGTATTCAAATTTAAAATGTTCCTCCATGCCACCTAAATTCATTGAACAACCAGAATACAGGCTGGGCATGGTGGCCAGCAAGGTGGGAGGCTGAGGCAGGAGGATCACAAGTTTGAGGGCAGCCTGGGCAACTTAGTGAAAACCTATCTCAAAATAAAAAGAGCTGGGGATGTGGCTCAGTGTTAAAAGCAGCCCTTGAGTCCAATGCCCAGTATCAAACACACAGGGCCTGAGTCAGGTGCAGGGCTGCACACCTGTAGTCCCAGCTACTCAGGAGGCTGAGACAGGGAGATGGCTTGAGTCCAGGAGTCATTCAAGATAGCCTGGGCAACACAGTGACATCCCTTCTCAGAAGACAAAAACAACCACACACACACACATACACACACGCACATCCTTTGGGAAACGTTGATTAGAATTGATTAGATTGCAATTTGAAGATAAATGAGCCACCGCTGTGATTCTCAGCTTAGGAACAGACTGGGGGATGCATTCTGGGCTTCTTCCTGTCCAGTTTGCTGGCTCACAGATCAGGTCCTCCCCTACTCAAGTCTGTAAGAACAGGCTGGAGACCCACAGACCCATTTTCAGCCAAGGCAGGGAACACTGTCCAGACGTCCCATGGAACACAGTCCATGGGACGGTGTCCAGCTCAGCCTGGACAACTCCAGCGGTGGGAACGCAGGGCACTACCTTTTCTGGCTGTGCCAGCCTTGGCTCTGCCCAGAAGGGCAAAGACAGAAGCTTTCCCTCTTCCCTGCAGCTGAGTTTGGACTGTCAAACCACCACCTTTATCAGACTTCACCCCGTTCCCAGTACGTACTTTCCTTTTGACTTTTCTTGCCTGACGGCATGTGCTAATCTCCCCAGAGAATCATGTTAAACAACAATGGTGATAATGGGCATTTTCAATATTTTAATGGGAACACTTCTCATCTTTCCCCATGAAACATGAATTTGCTTGTTAACATACCGAATACATAGGAACTGAAATAGTCGCATATTCATGAAGTGTGTCAAGAAGCACCCCCCATTCTTCAGGGTCTGGTCCGGCAGCGTCTTAGGAAGTAGGCACGGTTGCTAGAATCACCTGATGGGTAAGGAGGTGGAAGAAGCAACTTGCCCAAAGTCATGCAAGCCATGAGAGTCAGAGTCCGGATTCAAACCCTGGCAGTTCCAACGGGTAGAGGCCACGCTCCTGACCCTGATCACTCCATGATAACTTCACCTGGTAGACACTGTTATTGGCATAATTTTATAGCCAAGAATTCAGAAGAGAGCGTAAATGATTTGCCCAAAGAAAAGCAGCAGTTGGGCTTATTTCCTCCTGGGCTGAGGGGCTGACCCATGGCTCCTCAGCTCTGCCCAGTGTCCCTCTCTTCTGCCTGCTGTGTGCTTTTCCCCCACCTGTCGTCCGGGCCACTGCCTTGGCTTCCTGTCACGTCAGCTTTGTCTGACACGAGTATCACTCCACTGCGTCCGGTAACTCAGCCCTGGTGTGATTTTCGTCCTTGGTGCTTTTCTTGGTCCCTGCAGCCTCCCTTTCAACTCACTCTGTCGCCCTGTCTCATTGATCTCTTGTTGCAAAGCATTTGGGTTGTCGTCATCTTCTTGAGAATGCAGAGCACTTCTTTTTTTGGCGGGGGGGGGGGGGGGGCTTTTTTTTTCTTTGTTTTTTTTTGTGGGTAGGTGAGGGGGGGATGTGTTTTTACATTTTGATAGATCGCACATAAATGGAGTGTAATCTCCCATTTTTCTGATTGTGCATATTGTAGGATCACATTGGTCATGCAGTCATACATGTACACGAGGCAGTAATTCTGTTTCACTCTACCACCCTTCCTACCCTCACGCTTCCTCCCCTCCCTTCACTCCCCTCTGCCTACCTAACATAAAGTAACTCTGTTCTTCCCTACTGCCCCCACCACTTTATTGTGAATTAGCATCTACATATCAGAGAAATCATTTGGCCTTTGGTTTTTTGGGTTTGGCTTATTTCACTTAGCATGATATTCTCCAACTCCAAAAATCCATTTACCAGCAAATGTCTTAATTTCATTCTTCTTTATGGCTAATATTCCATTGTGTTTTTATACCACATTTTCTTTTATCCATTCATCTGTTGAAGGGCACCTAGGTTGTTTCCATAGTTTATTGTGAATTGAGCTGCTATAAATATTGATGTGGCTGTGTCACTATAATATGCTGATTTTAAGTCCTCTGGGCATAAACCTAGGAGTGTGATAACTGGGTCAAATGGTGGTTCCATTCCACATTTTCTGAGGACTCTCCATAATGCTTTCCATAGTGGTTGCACCATTTTGCATTCCCACCAGCAATGTATGAGTGTACCTTTTTCCCCACATCCTCACCAACATTTATTGTTGCTTATATTCTTTATAATTACCATTCTGATGGGAATGAAATGAAATCTTAGTTTTGATTTGCATTTCTCTAATTGCTAGAGATGTTGAACATTTTTTCATATGTTTGTTGATTGTATTTCTTTTCCTGTGAAGTGTCCAGTCCCTTAGCCCACTTATTTATTTATTTATTTATTTATTTATTTATTTGAACCAGGGATTGAACTCAGGGACACTTGGCCACTGAGCCACATCCCCAGCCCTATTTTGTATTTTATTTAGAGACAGGGTCTCACTGAGTTGCTTAGGGCCTCGCTAAGTTGCTGAGGCTGGCTTTGAACTCGCGATCCTCCTGACTCAGTCTCCCAAGTCGCTTGGATTACAGGCGTGCGCCACCACGTCCGGCTTAGCCCATTTATTGATGAGGTTATTTGTTTTTTTGTTTGTTTGGTTTTTGGTGTGTGTTTTTTTTTTAGTTCTTTCTATATCCTAGAGATTAATGCTTTACTGAGGTGCATGTGGTAAAGATTTTCTCCCAATCTGTAGGCTCTCTCTTCACAGTACTGATTTTGCTGAGAAAAAACTTCTTAGTTTGAATCCATCCCATTTATTGATTCTTGATTTAACCTCTTGCACTTTAGGGGTCTTTTAAAGGGAGTCAGATCCTAGGTGGACGTGGCAAAGAGCTGGGCCTACTTTTTCTTCTTTAGGTGCAGGTCTCTGTTCTAGTGCCTAAGTCTTTGACCCACTTTGAGTTGAGTTTTGTGCGAGGTGAGAGTGAGGGGTTTAATTTCTTTTTGTTACATGTGACTTTCCATTTTTCTCAGCACTGTTTATTGAAGAGGCTATCTTTTCTCCAGTGAATGTTTTTGGCACCTTTGTCTAGTATGAGATAACTATTTAAGTGGGTTTGTCTCTGTGTTTTCTATATCACCCTGATACCAAAACCAGAAAAAGACACATCAAGGAAAGAAAACCCCAGACCAATATCCCTAATGAACATAGATGCAAAAATTCTCAATAAAATTTTGACAAATTGCATACAAACACATATTAAAAAGATACTGCATCACTATCAAGTGGGGTTCATCCCAGGGATACAATGTTAGTTCAACATATGGAAAATAATAAACATAATTCATCATCTCGATAGACTTAAAGACAAGAATCATATCATGATCTCAATAGATTAGAAAAAGCATTTGACAAAATACAGCACTCCTTCATGTTCAAAACACTAGAAAGCTAGAGATAGTAGGAACATAACTCAATATAGTAAAAGTCATATATGCTAAACCCAAGGTCAACATAACTCTAAATGGAGAAAAATTGAAAGCATTCCCTCTAAAAACTGGAACAAAACAGGGATGCCCTCTTTCACCACTTCTATTCAACATTGTCCTTAAAACCCCCGCCAGAGCAATCAGACAGACCGAAGAAATTAAAGGTATACAAATAGGTAAAGAAGAATCCAAATTATCACTGTTTGCCAATGATATGATTCTATATTTAGAAGATCCAAAAAGTTTTACCAAAAAACTTCTAAAACTAATAAATGAATTCAGCAAAATAGCAGGATAGCAGGATAAAATAGCAGGATAAAATCAATGCCCATAAATCAAATGTATTTCTATACATAAGCAACAAATCCACTGCAAGAAAAATTAGGAAAACTACCCCATTCACAATAGCCTCAAAAAAAAATTGGGATTAATCTAACAAAAGAGGTGAAAGACCTCTACAATGAAAACTACAGAAAACTAAAGAAAGGAATTAAAGAAGACCTTAGAAGATGGAAAGAGCTTCCACGTTCTTGGATAGGCAGAATTAATATTGTCAAAATGCCCATACTACCAAAAGGGTTACACAGAATTAATGCAATTTCTGCTTAAATCCAAATGACATTCTTCATAGAAATAGAAAAAGCAATCATGAAATTCATTTGGAAAAATAAGAGACCCAGAATAGCCAAGGCAATCCTCAGCAAGAAGAGTGAAGCAGGAGGCATCACAATACCAGACCTTAAACTACACTACAGAGCAATAGTGACAAAAACATTACGGCATTGGCACCAAAATACACATGCAGGCCAACGGCACAGAATAGAAGACACAGAGCACGTCTTACCTAGTGTTCCCTAATGTTTTCCGGAAGTTATCCTTCCAGACTGTGTCCTTCACCTCTCCCCTGAGTGCTCCCTCCCCCTCTCTTCCCTCGGTCTTAGTCCACATGGTGCTGCCCTAACAGAACTCTGTTTTTGTTGTCATTGTGGTTGTTTGTTTGTTTTCTGGACCAGGAGTTGAACCCAGGGCACTCCACCACTGAGCCACATCCCCAGCCCTTTTTTGTATTTTATTTAGAGACAGGGCCTCCCTGATGTGCTTAGGGCCTCGCTAAGTTGCTGAGGCTGACTTTGAACTCTCGATCCTCCTGCCTCAGCCTCCTGAGCCCAAAGGTCAAGAGCATGCACAAATGAGAGAAAGAGAAGGGTAGGAGCCCAATCCACGCCTTCATCAGGAACGCACTGCTGCGGTAACAGCCTTGACCCCTTTCTGAGAGCACAGCCCTCGCCCCCATTCACCCCCTCAAGGTCCTGCCTCTCCACACTGCTGGCTGCTGTTCAAGTTTCCAGCAGGTGAACGCTGGGGTCCACATCCACTCCAGAGCGTGCTCCTCTGTCCCTGTGGAATTCGCAGGGCTGTCGTCCAGCCTCCTTCCGTTTCCACCCTGGATCCAGGGCACTTCCGCCCAGGCCCTGTTGACACCAGGGTGGTTTCTGCCTTCACTCCACCAGGTCTGAGGGCACCAGGCTCACATTCTCCCTGCTTCGCCCTCAGCAGCTTGGGACAGAGGGGCTGGGAAAGACTCAGTCTGGGGAGGCCAGGAAAAGAATGGGGCTCCACTCGCTTCATTTTTTTATTTTTAAAAATCCTTAAATTTGGAACAGCTTTAGGTTTATAGAAACTTTGTGAAAATAGCACAGAATTCCCAGCTGCTCCCTCACCCCGTTCCCCTTGCTGGTTTTTTCATACAACAGCTCTACTGAGACATGATCCGCACACTGTGAAGTTCACCCACTGACAGCGTATGATTCAATGGCTTTAGTACTCGCTGGGTGTGTGACGCAATCAATTCCAGAACATTCTCGTCACTCCAAGAAGAAATCCTGGTACAGCAGTCACTCCCCACTTCCCTGCAAGCTCCCTTTGCCCTAGAAAACCACTGGTCTATTTTCTTCTCTCTGCTGATTTGCCCGTTTTGGTTGTAAATGGAATCGTGCAGTCTTCAGTGACCGGTTCCCTTCCCTCAGCATGACATTTTTCAGGGTCCATCTATGTTGCAGGGTGTTCATTTTTATGGCTGAGTAATATTCCATTGTATAAATAGACCACATTGTGTTCATCTGTTCATCAGTCAATGGACTTTGGGTTATTTTCAGCTTTCAGCTATTGTGAATGTTGTTAGGAACATTCGTGCACAAGTTTGTGTGTGTGTGCATGTGTGTGTGTACATACATTTTTAATTTTTGAGTATCAACCTAGGAGTAGATTGTCAGGTCATACAATAACTCTACTTTTAACTTTTTGAGGAAATTCCAGACCATTTTTAAAGTGACTACACCATTTTAATTCCCATCAGCAGGAATGAGTTTTGATTGCTCTACATCCTGCCAATACCTGTCATTATCTACCTTTCAAATTACAGCCATCCTAGGGAGCACAGAGTGGAATATTGTTGTTCTGATCTGCATTCCCTTGATGGTTAATGATGTTGACCTAGCTAATGATGTTGAGCTGGTATGTACCTGCAATGCCAGCAACGTGGGAGGCAGAGGCAGGAGGATTGCAAGTTTGAGGCCAGCCTCAGTAACTTAGTGAGGCCCTAAGCAACTTAGTGAGACCCTGTCTCAAAAATAAAATATTAAAAGGGTTGTGGATATGGCTCAGTGGTAAAGCACCCCTGGGTTAAATACCTGGTAATAATAATAATACTAACAATAGTAATGCTGAGTTTCTTTCCATGTGCCTTATTGGCCATTTGCATATCTGCTTTGGAGAAACAGCTATTGAGATATAACAGTGTTTTTCAAAATCAAACTCCTGTGTGGCCTGTGAGAACGCTCCATCTCCACTGTGACTTTCTAGCCCTCGAAGGAAAGCTTGGGGTCTGGTGTGAGGAGCTCACGTTTTCGTTTGCTTTGCATTCCAGTAGGCTGAGGTTGATAATGAGCGATCATTAATACGGGGTAATTATCGCTTGCACACTTTGCTCCCGCCAGCTGGGAGGAAGAACACTGCCCACTCGAAGTTTCTCTGTCACCATCTGAGAGGCTCTTTGTCCCTTCTGGGAGACAAGCAGCAGGCGTCCTAGGGCCCATCTCTTCCCTGGGCTCCCAAATCCACCATTCTTTTTCCACCCAACTACAAGGGGCTGCGAAGTTTCTAGGCTTCTCTTTGCCCCGCTTCTCTCCTTGAGCCACTTTGGGGAACCAGCCTTGGGTTCACCCCTGGAGTCTTTGTCCAGTGGGTCCGAGTCGTTCCTTCTCTCCTGGACTCTTGATGCGCAGGTGCTTTTGATTGACACCCAAGTGACCAGAATCTTGCTATTTGTATTTCTGGGGTCAAGTCCATACGCGAAAGGCAGTAGAAATCGCAGCAGAGGCGCCACGGTGCGATTGTCTTCACCGTGGCCGCCTGGACTGTGGAGGAGGGAGGATCCCAACAGGACGGAAATCTACCTGGACTGAAAAGCACAGGAACAGCCCTGCAGTTCCTCAAGCTGGGGACAGGCAGGGACAGCCAGCGGCAGAGTTAACAGGAAGCGTGGTCCCCCGGCAGCTGTAAGATGCCGTGATCATCCTCTCTTGGAGCAACTCTTTCCAGGGAGGCCCCCAGGGCCGCTGTGGCTATTCCAGGCATTCCTGGGGCTCCCGATGGCTGGGCCACCTTTGCTTCATGGAGGCTCCCACTCTCCCTCCCAGAGAACCCAGCCCAGAGCCGACCTGCCTCCCGGGAACCTCTGCAGGCGGCCTCACCGGGACCGTGGAGGACACACCTGCCTCCCTCCTGGCCATCCACCAAGTCGAGGCATTAGATCTTAGGCCACAGACCTGAGCGCCGATGGCTTTGGCTGGTACCGCGCGCACCTGTGTTGCCCGCTCTGCTTGGCCGCCGGCTGAGCTGAGCTTGCTGTCAGAGATGGTGAACCCAGTCACTGCTCAGGCTCGTCCCCCTGCGGCAGGGAGCGGAGCGAACATCGTGCCTAGAGCCCCTCCCAGACCTGGGCCCTTCCTCTCCCACAGGGACCGGCATTTACAGTTTTGTTGCCCAGGCAGGATGGTGGACAGTTGTCCAGCCCTGGCCTTGGACAAGGTGAAGGTCACACCACAGGGCCACTCCCAAGGCCCTGCTAGGGAACAGCGCGGCCGGTCACCTCACCCTGCTCCGACCTCCTGCTTGTCCCTGGGCAAGCCTCTTCTCTCTTTGGGCCTCAGTCGCTCCTCAGCTGTGCCCCTTCTTCATGGGTGGAAAGCCCGTGATTCTGTAGAATCACGTGGGGTTCCCAGAAATCACAGTGACCAACATTCGTTTCATGCTTTCTACGTTCCTGGCATCCTGCTTAGAATTTCATACAAATTTTCACACTTAGTCCTTGTAGCAAAGAGATGGTTACTATGGTTTGAGTTTAGATTTGAAATGTCCCCCAAAGGCTGGGGCGTGGACAGCTTGATCCACAGGGCAGCAGCGGTCAGAGGTGGGCTTTGGGAGAATGACTGGACCACGAGGGCTCTCATCTCATCATGGACTATTGGGAGGTGGTGGGAAATGTCAGAGGTGGGACCTAGTTGGAGGGAGCGCATCTTTGGGGGGTGTCCTTGGGGACTATATCTTGTCCCTGGCCTCTCTCTCTCTGCTTCTGGCTGCCAGGAGGTGAGCAGCTCTCCTCTGCCACACTCCTCTGCGGCAATGCTCTGCCGCATCTCAGGCCCAGAGCAATGGCGTCAACTCACCAGGGGCTGAAACCTCTGAAAATGTGAACCAAAATAAATATCTCCTCCTTTTCTCAGGTGTTTTGTCATAACAATGAAGAGCTGACTAATACAATTATACTCATTTTTGATAAGAAGGTGAAGCAGAGAGAGTTTCAGTGGTTTGATGTGCAGCTAGCAAGTGTTTAATTGACACAGCTCACTGCTTCCCTAAGTGTCACAGAGAAATCAAAAAGAAACAAGGTACATAGAGAGATGTGACCCCCCTCAGGCGCGCCACCAGAACCCAAGTCTCTTGGCTTCCCAGCCCAGTGCCCTCTCCTAACTTCCCTTTCTTTCCAGAGTTGCTAGCGACATCCCTTGGAAGCTGGTCTAGCCAGAACCTGGGGAGGGTCTCCTTCCAGGCACACGACCCTTTAGGGTAGACTGCCTGGACCACCCTCCTGGGACCTGGAAGCCAAGGCAAGGCCAAGGAGAGGAGGGAGTGGCTCCCCAGGTAAGCTGCTCCTTTGCTGGAGGCTCTGGGAGGCCCAGGCCAACCCAGTCCCGCAGGCCAGCTTCTCCGCAGCTGCTCAGCAGACCAGAGGCTGCTCACTGAGGCTGCAGACCACATCCAGAGCACTGGTGGGCTTCCTGTGACCTTTGGAGTTTTTGTTGTTGTTGTTTGGAGGCTCTAGTGTTGGCTGGTTGGTTGGTTGGTACTAGGGATTAAACCCAGGGATGCTCTACCACTGAGCCACATCCCCAGCCCTTTTTTGTACTTTATTTAGAGACAAGGTCTCACTAAATTGTGGGAAGCCATCCTTATCTAGCAGAATCAGACAGCTCCCTGTCTAGTTCCCCTAAGAGAATGGCTCCCCTAACTCCACCCTACCCTGTCCATCCCAGAAGAAGCTCCTCCGGTCCTTGCCCCCTTTACCTGTGTGTCTATCAATAAGAGTTGGGCTACTCTATGTTGTTAGAGGCCAGAGTTGGTATGACCAGACCCACCATGCCCCCTCTCATTTAAAAAGAATATTGACTCTTGTGTGTTTATTGAGTAGATAAGTTTATGGGTAATTAATAAATAGCCAACATAATCCTCCCGCAGTCAACCCTTTTCTCATCCACACAGGATGTGGTTGAAAGATCCCCACACTAAATTGCTTAGGGCCTCGCTAAGTTGCTGAGGCTGGCTTTGAACTCGCGATCCTCCTGCCTCAACCTCCAGGCTGCTGGGATTACAGGCGTGCACCACCGCACCCAGCTGGAGTATTTGTTCTTGAGTCTTTAAAAATCAGCATTTGGGTCTTCCAATGAAGCAGCGGAAACACTGGGTCCTTGCTCCTCATGGCATAGGTGTGGTGGACACCACAGTCGGTCCTCATTTACAAGGTTGCTGTGTTTGAGAGCCTTGCTCGGCA
Organism: Glaucomys volans; assembly: GCA_020662805.1. Classification (NCBI taxonomy): domain Eukaryota; kingdom Metazoa; phylum Chordata; class Mammalia; order Rodentia; family Sciuridae; genus Glaucomys; species Glaucomys volans. Next base: position 609,539 of record JAJEJO010000688.1, on the reverse strand, counting down.
CATCTGCTGTCCCCTCCAGCAGGCTCCAGTGTGCTCAGCTCTCCAGCACCCCGCGCCCTGAGGTGCTGCACCCCTGACCTCAGGCCCCACCCGAGATAGCTCCAGTGCCTCTGACCTTGTCTCAGCTGGAACCATTGCCCAGTGAGCTCTCAGTTCAATCATGCATTCTATAGAAGCAGCTGAGCCCTGGACAGGGGAAGGGCTTGCCCCAGGCATAGCAGGGAAATTCCGCGGGAACTGTTTTACTTCATCGTAAGTCACAGGAAACTAGCAGGGCATCCAATTCGCCCATTGCAAAGGGTTTGGTGACTGCTTAGTTTCGTCTAGTGACCACTTCTTCCATTCCTTGGCCAAGGAGTAGGAGGACAGAATTGATGGCCTCAGAGCAGGCTCTGCCACTCCCTATGTGACCTTTTGTGGAAACCTCTTTTCTCTGAGCTGTGGCTTCTTCATTAGTATGGGAACTGTTTCCGGTTGGAACATTAGATTTGGCACTGACTTCAGTCCTGAGAGCCTCAAGTCTTTTTCTTTTTGCAAACACCGTCACTTGCTAGGTGGCAGGGGCTGTCCCACAGTCAGAGTTCCAGGTCTGTATTTTGTCAACCATGTGGTCTCTTCCCGGCTGCCTATATGGAGATTACCTGTACACTTTGCTGGCTGTGTGATTTAGATGAGCGATCCAATCTCTATGAGCCTCAGTTTCTTCATCTGGGAAATGGGGACAATAAGAGTACCAACTTCAAGGGTTGTTGTAAGGATCTAGGGAAATATTAGGTCAAGGGCAGAACATAGTGTCTGGCACTGATTGTATGCTGAATATAACGTCAGCAATGTATTCCCCCACGCACAAGGATCCAGTGCTGGAATTAACTGGCACAAAAGTCACGTTACTAGTACCACGCCCACTTTCCTGACAACTTGTTATACAGAGGACGGAAACATTTACAGAGAGATCATGTATGGATCTCCATGGTTGGAGATCAGGCCAGAGGTGGTTGTCCTGTCTTGCAGGTGTGGGTGGAGAAGGGCAGCAATGGTCTGACCTGTAGGCGAGGCTGGCCTCCTGCCTCCCAGACCCCGCTCTACCTGCACCCTGCCCAACATGTGTCGAGACGCTCAGCTGATGCTGTGATTCAGAAAGCCCCAGGAAGGTCCCAGGCTCTTGGGGACGTCATCATGGATGCCAATTCTTGCTCTGCAGCTGGCCAATTCCCAACGTTCTAGAAATAGCATCCATTTGGATGCCCAGGTCTGCTTCTGTAGGTGTTTTGGAAGAAGATAAAAATAAAACTTTTCCATATTTGGGGTCACTGCACCATTGGAGAGACTAAAATCCGAACAGCTTTTGTGAGAGGCAGTTTGGAAATTGAGTAATTTGAGGTGCGCTTGCGGTACACTCCGCACCCCAGTGCACTCTCCTTCCTGGGGTGTGATAAGCTTTCCTTACACCACGATTTATGATAGCAAAATTGAGACAGAGCCCAAATTTACAGAACCAGAGGATCTGGTTAAATAAATGATCACTTAGCCATATGGCAGGGTACTGTGTGGTCATTGAATTGCCAGTATAGTTCAACATATCTCAGGGTGGAAATGTGTCCTTATATTGTTGTGGGGTGAGGGGGGAGGGGACAAGTTGCCAGTGGCCTTAGTAGCTGGTGTCGTGTGTGTGTGTGTGTGTGTGTGTGTGTGTGTGTATACACATACCCTAACATTTCGAGAAGGGCAATAAAATCGTTAATGTGGTTATTGCTAGATTTAAAAATGGATTTTTTCCTCAACAAGTTTTAAATTTTGTCAAAAATGAACAAATAATTTGTTTTTGTTTTTGTTTTGTACCAGAGACGAACCTAAAGGTGCTTAACCACTGAGCCACATCTCCAGTCCTCTTTAAAATTTTTTTGTTTTGTTTTGAGACAGGGTCTTGCTAGGTTGGTTAGGACCTTGCCCAATTGCTGAGGCTGGCTTTGAACTTGTGATCCTCCTGCCCCAGCCTCCAGAGCTGCTGGGATTATGAGGATGTGCCACCGCACCAGCAACAAACATGCAATTTTTGCATAATTGGGGTGCAGGCTGGAGATACCAAGTCAGTGGCAGCTGGGTCCCCAGGCACTGTCCAGTCACACTCTCACCTGTCCTTTCTCTTCCTCATCCCCCTCCCGTATCTCCACCTTCCCCCAAGCCTCAGGCACCTGAAGGCAGGTGGGGAGTAGGGCTTCTAAGAAGAGCCCACAGAGTTCCAGGTCAGATGGTGCAGACTCTGTGCTGTACCCTTCCCCTGCCTACTGTGTCACTTTACAAAGAAAATCCAGAGGTCCATCAAACCCAGTGGTTTATAATAAGAAAGGGCCCAGAGGCCAAACTGCCCCATGGAGGCCAGGCTGTTCCTCAGGAGCAGGACGAGGCTCAGCTGCCCATCTTCCACTGGAAGAAGGGGAAGGAGAGCCTCACTGAGGTCCAGACATTCCCATCCCCTCCCCACCAAGAGCCTGCAGGGCTTGTGAGCCAAGACCCAAGTGAAGTCACAGGCTGAAGCCCCAAAGAAGCCAGCTGGACACAGAGGACAGCCATGGGGGAGGCTTGCCAGGTGCGGGAATCCTAATGAGCACCCAGATCACCTGGGGAGGCCCTGGCATCTTAACAGCAGCCAGGCTTCTGGTTCCTGGACACGGTCTACTCTAAAGCAGACATTCTTAAGTTTCTCTGTGACGCTTTAGAGGTTTTGGTGTACCGGCAGCTGCTGTTCTTGATGCTCCTGGAAATGGATATTGCTTTTTAAGTTCACACTCTGAAACTCAGTCAGGGTCTCAAGAGGGTCAGGGCTCCCTTGGGTCTCCTGCCCCAACTTACATTTTTCTTAGGCACATCCAGTAGAGGCCCGGGGAAGACAGCCAGGAGGGGTACCGGTTTCTCCTGGGGGGGGGGGTGGGGGGGGGGGTTGGGGGGGGTACTGCCAATGACTCTAAAGGTCACATTCACTACTAAATATCGATCGACATTCCAGGTGTATTGTCTCACCTGCTCTCAAGGCAGGTAAGAAACTCCATAATAGTGTGCAAACCTCTCAAGGCAGGGCAACACTGCGTGTGTCCTTGTCCCCCTTTGGAATTTAGTTCATTTGCCCACTTTACAACTGAGTTCTGATGGACTGAAAGAGGACCTTGTAGTTATCGGGCTTTGGTTCCTTGTTAAGGTAGAGTGCAGAGTGAGGGGGTTTTGTATGTTTGTTTGCTTACAGTGCTGGGTGGGTGCACAGGGCCGTGTGCATGCAAGGCCCTCGCTCAGCTGCTGAGCCACATCCTGTGCCCCTAGGCAGTGTGTAGGTAACCTGTGGCCAGGGTCCCAAGGCCTAAGCTGCCTGCCCAACAGGCTTGGACCTGGTGGGGTGGGGGAACATAGAGAGGTTGGAGAAGGGGAGAGCCCCACAGGCTGAGGTCAGGGGCTCTGGGGCAAGCTACCCTGTCCCCGAGGGGATTGGATTCCTAACCCCTATTTCAGAAGAGCCCAGTGATCTCTCGCCCCAGGAGGCACCCGCAGCACCACAATGGCATGCATGTTCTGTCCCGCTGTTTCTGGCGCTTCCACAGAGAGGCAAGGCAAAAAATGCTTCCATTCTCCTCTTTCGCATGAATGGAGGGGCCCAGGGCCCCTCTGAATGTTAGAGTCCTGAAGTTCCCAGGCAGTATCTCCTCCCACACTGGGCTCTGTGGGCCCTGGAGCTCCATGGTGGGTCCTCAGGAAACTTCTAGAACCTTCTTCCTCGATGCCAGTGTTGCAGCTCTGCTTCTAGATGTTATGCTTCCACCGGTGATGCTGATCGAGTGAAGGTTTCCAGTGCTATAAAGTTTACATTTCAGACCCACTACCCCTGCTTCCTGGCCCTACAACAGCAATGATCAGTGGTCACTGCCCAGAGGACAAAGTGAAAAAGGATTCTTAGGGGGAATCTAGCTGGGAGGGAAGAGCACGGCGATGGATTGGCAATGTCTGCCATGGGCACAAGATGGAGACACATCAGCATAGGTTTTCCACGTGTTGTCCCTGCCCATGTAATGTACCAGCACTGCTGTTAAAACTGGGGTACTGGGGTTCTTACAAGGACCCCATCTGCCCTTACTACCACCTATGAATTGTACTGGGCCAATGGGAAGCTCCCATCCAGGGCCCATGTTCTCCATTTTTGCAGGCCCACAGAATTTCCTGCCTGAGCCATCCTGAGTCAGCTTCAGGTCCTATGCCAGCATCTCCCTACTTCAGTCCCCCTGAGGTGGGACTGGGCCACACATGCACTCTCTGAGGTCCATGTGGCCACCATGTGCAAAGGAGTAGCTCCCAAGGGGAGGCTGTCTGCAGGGGGATGTAAATGGAGCTTGGCCATGAGGGCTGGGTTGTCCACACACACATCAAGTCCCTGGAGGCAGGAAGAGAAGGGTCTTGTGTTCTGGGCTCAGGAGTCTCTGAACCCTTTGGGTCAAGAGTTAGGTTGAAGTGTTGGGGAAGGAGCTGTGTATGCACATTGAAACAGCGTGGTGATTGATTAGTGATGTCTGACATGGGCAAGGCCGGGAAACGTGGAGATGGTACTTTAAAATTGCACAGTGTGTTTCACGTCAGCCCTCCTTGTCCTCCCACCTGGGATCTGGGTTCTGTGGGATCCATCCAGGGAAAGAGTGCACATCACCTTCCAAGGAAGCCACCCCATGCAGATTTGAAAAGCTCTGGCCATTAAAATGCTTTTCTCTCCGTAGAACCCCAAACCACCTCCTAGGTATTGATCACCACCCTTTGCGTGGTGCCTTGCCCAGGGTTGCACAGATCATCATGTCCCCTCCCTGTCTGCCTCCACCCCCAGTGATCTTGCTACAGCCCAGGCCTGAAGAGCTGGCTTCATTTCCCCTTCCTCCAAAACAGAGAAAAAACACACACACCACCACCACTTTTGGGGGTTTAAATCAAGCCACCAAGGGCAATGTTAATAAATACGTAACATTGTGAAGATTGGATCCCCAGGGCACAGGAGTTCAGGCTCCCTCACCCAGGCCCAGGTGGTTCTCACAGGAATGATTCAGCGTATGCCCAGCAATCCAGAGGGGAGCCCCAGATCTTCTGTTCTCGAGGAGGTCCCAGGCCAGGGAAGCCTGGGAAGGCATGAACTGACAAGCACCAATTCACCCTGTGAAGGGTCTGAGAGAGACCCCTCCAGCACCTTGGAGTGAGGACCCCCAGGAACAGCCTGGAAACCTGAGAGCCAAGGGCCCAGCCTGGCCCCTGCCCCTTGGAGGAGGCCGGAGGCGGCGGACCTGACTGAGGCCCTGTAGCACCATGGGTCAATGTGTTCCCCCAGCATGAGCAGAGGCCGGCATCCTGCCCTTGTCGTCCCCAGGGCCTGGTTGGGTAGACTCTCTCCACCTCTGAGCCTGGCTGTCCCTTGGAGCACCACGCCTGTGGCCCGGCTCCAGTCAACGGGGAGAAGACCCCTGACTCCAGCAGGCATGGACTCTGACAGAGGGCACCGACTGAGGGACCCAGCCTAAGAAGCCACATCTCCTCTGTGTCCACAATCACCTTCCAAGACAGGCCCGCTCCAAACCCTGGAGTAGGGACTGAAGTCACCATTTCTGTTCTGGTCAGGGATCAGCACCAGTCTGGAGATGCCTGATAGGATGTGGGGTCCAGGGTGCCCTGGCCCGTTTCTCTGGACATCTGGGTATGCTATTGGAAGGCCAATCTGTAACCTGGAGCCACCATAAATAATAGAAGTGACATCTGCAGGGGCAGAGTGTGGCCACAAGTGCTGTTCTCCAGTTCGCAAAGGTGAGTGGCCTCGGGGGACCTCACTGAGGAGGGCTGGACCTGAGACCAATGCCAGTCACCTGCTACCCTGCAGCGGGGACCTCCCCACCAGACTCCCCTGGCCCTTCCTTAGCCTGCCCTCTGAGGAGCCCCCCAAGTTCCCTGGGCCCCGCTCTGCCTTTACCAGCCCTAGGAAAGCGGAAGTCCTGACAGGTCCCAGCATGAGCTTCAGTCCTGCTGGGCCCAGGGTCGTGGGGTCCTGGTAGAGAGACCACAGAGCCTGAGAGGTCCAGCTGGGCCCGGCTGGCTGAGGTATCTCGGGTTAGGGCTTTCCCTGATCTTCCTCCCACCCCCGCCGGGGGTAAAGAGCCTCACAGCCCCAAACAAGGACAAAAAGGCAAATAATTTAAAAAGGAAGTCTGTGCCTGTCCCGCCTCTCAGTGTGTGTCCTCTGAGCTGGGGTCACTGGGGCCGAAGGCACGCAGAGTGTAAACATGACTGGCGGGTCGGGTGTGGCATGGCTCATGTCACCAGGGAGGTGGCAGGAAGGCCAGTGCCTGGATGCCTGGGGTCCTCCCGGGGCTGCCCTTGGCCCTCGGAGGCTGGCACAGGTGGCTGGGTCCTGCCCCAAGGTGGTCCCTGAGGAATGCTAGGGGAGGTACCCCCGAATGCTCCAGGCCTCAGAGTCTGGGGGGCTGTGTGGTGCGGGGCCCCCGAGGAGCCTCTGTCCGGTGGTCCCGGGAGCCGGGTGGGTCGGCCTTGCTGCTGGTCATCTGACTCTATGGGCCCCCTGGTGGGCTCCACAGCCTCCGGAGTGGCCGCCGGCTCTGGGAAGGAGCTCCCAGGAGTTGAGAAGGGTGGAGGCGAGGCCTGGCCGGGGTCCGGGCTAGTGGCGGGGCCCGAGCCCCTCCTGGAACAGGATTCGCAGCACAGGCGGTGGTAGCCAGGGATGGTGCAGTAGCGGCCCAGCACTTCCACGTGGCAGAAGATGGACCTGTCCCCCACGCAGGGCTCTGCACACACACAAGGACCAAGGACAGGGGCAGGCCCATCAGCCAGGCGATCCTGCACACAGGCCCACCTCCCGCTCGCCCCCACCTGCCTGCCTCCACCCCTGCCCCTGCCAGGCTCACTACAGGGCTCTCCCTAGAGACGCCACAGGCCCCCAGACAGGACAGAGCCCTTCTTTGTGGAAGAGGATCTAAAATTCCCCGGGTGGTGGGTCTCAGCGTGGGCCCCTGCACATGGCATCAGCACCCCCGGCTGCTGGGCGGCCATGCAAACTCTCAGGGCCCGCCTAGGAACTCTGTCTGAGTCCCCGCACTGCCTTAACAAACCCTCCAGGGACCCCAGTGCGGGGGAAACCTGAGAGTCATGCTCATTGCCATTCTTCTGCAGGTTGGCTGCACAATGGGATCATGGGGGAGCGTCACAGAGAGCCCACCCCTTTCCAGAAGGCTGGGCACTGAGGTGCTTCTAATCTGGAGCAGTGTGAGAACCCTACCCTGGATGGAAGTGGGAACCCCTCCCCGCTCCCAGTCAACCCAAAGGACTGACCCCTCCAGGCATGGCCAGGTTAATATCCAGGGAGCTCACACACGTGACAAGCAGATCAACATTCTGCCACATCAGTGACATCTGCATCATTGAGCCCTCTGCCACTGACCCTGGAATTGTGCAAATTAAGGTTCAAATCCAGGCTCTGCCACTTAACAGCAGCCTTGGAAAATCACTTAAATTCTCCAAGCCTCAGTTTCTCCACCTGTAAAATGGGAATCAGGCTGACATGCACCAGTGAATGATAACACTATAATTGTAAATAACATTTATGAAGCCCTGGCACAGAGGCTTGCTCACTGCCTAGTACGCTTTGCTTTAAATAGCATCTCACAGGCTTCCATGATTAACCCAGGGAGGTCTCTCTAGGCAGAATATGCAGACAGGAGCATAGAGGGCTACCAATTTCGGCCAGAGACTATTATGGGTAGTGGGTAGGCTTAGGGGAACAAATCACAGAAAATGGAAAGCAAGTGGCCTCTAGATGGCACCAAAATTCCAGGACCAGAATCAGGATCCAACTCTGCTTGTGAAAAGAAAACAGGAAGGAACCCCAGGAATTTGCTCAGTCTGAGCCTCAACATAGGAGCAGAGAATCAGAGAAGTTAAGGTGTTTGCCAAGGTCACACAGCTATCTGGTCCTCTAACTAGGAGCTGCAACTCACCTTGTGGGACCCTGGATCTTGGAAGGATAAAAAGGAGCAAACCTAAGAAGGGAGCAAGGGACATAAAGCCTGCCACAGAGCAGGAGCTCAGCAAATCATTCTTCATGGGGGAATGAATGGAGAGACGGGAGGACGAACTGACAGGCTCCTGGACCTGAGGCAGAAAGAAATTGCTACTCCTATGGTGTTGGCCAACGGCTGGGTGGCATGTTCCCTCATTTAATTTTCTCAAAAGCTGCTCTGACCTGCAGTTGCTCATCCAAAAATCTTGGAGCCAGATATGATTCAGAATTGGGACTTGAGGGATGGGCAGGGGGTCAGAAAAGTAATCCTCCATGAATTTACATTACAGAACATCCTCAGTAGACTTTGATAGATATCACCTCGTAACCAAAT
>JAJEJO010000688.1:558078-601028 GCA_020662805.1 Glaucomys volans | reverse complement strand
AGAGACAGTTGCTTAGGGTCTCACTAAGTTGCCGAGGCTGGCTTTGATCCTCCTGCCTCAGTCCCCTGAGCTGCTGGATTACAGGCGGGAACCACTGCACCCAGCTTTTACTAAGCATTTGGAATCACAAATGAGAGGTTGGGGGCCAATAGAGGATCTTCCCCACTTCCCAGCTGCTGACTTGGAGGCTCAAGGAGCTGAGGCACACAGACAGATGTCAAGCTGGGTCTGCTTTGCTACGTGGCCCATGCTTGGATGCCTGGGGCCCTGAACGGTTTGGGGAGCGAGGAAGGAGTCCATACAGTCACTTACCTGATGATATTTTGTTCATGGGAGGCAGGGGCCACTGCCCCTCTGGAGTCACAAGCTCCTTGGCCTTCACTGTGGAGTTCTGGAGGTTTCCTGTGAGCAAGGAGAAGCAGCTCTAGTACAGGTGAGCACCCCTTGCCTGAAATGCTTGGGACCAGAAATATTGCACGGTTCAGATGTTTTTAGACGTTGGAATATTTTCATGCACATAATGAGATATATTGGTGGAAGGCACAACTCTAAACTTGAGATTCACTTGTTTCTTGGACACATAGTATGAGGATAATTTTATACAAATTTGAAAAATAATTTTGGGAATGCAATTTGGGTATCATAGCAAAAGGGGCCAGGACGGTCTCTTTTCCCTTGAGGGTGCTACACAACTGTGTTGCACGGCTGCAGTTTTGTTTGTTTGCTGTGTTTGCAGCACCCGGGATTGAGCCCGGGGCACTCCATCACTGAGCTACATCCGAAGTTCTCCAGCCCTTTTTATTTCTTTTTTTGAGACGGTCTCACCACGCTGCCCAGGCTGGCCTTGAACTTGGTTGCTTTTATTTGTCTGTTTGGTTCAGGGATTGAACCCATGGGCACTTAACCATGGAGCCACATCCCCAGCCCCCCTTTTTAATTTTTTGAGACAGGGTCTTGCTAAGTTCCTGAGTCTGGCCTTGAATTTGTGTTCCTCCTGCCTCAGCCTCTTAAGTGCTTGCGATTATAGGCGGGGGCCGCCACACCAGGCTGTGCATCTTCTTTTTTTTTTTTTTTTTTTTTTTTGCAGTGCTGGGGATTGAACCCAGGGCCTTGTGCTTACAAGGCAAGCACTCTACCAACTGAGCTATATCCCCAGCCCCACGTCTTCATTTTGACATGGCTTGCCCCATGAGGCCAGACATGGAATTTTCTACTTGTGGCGTCATGTCAGCACTCAAAAGGTTTTGGATTTTGGAGCTCTTTAGATTTCCTATTTTGGGATTAGGAATGCTCAGCCTTTCTTTGGGATTTCTAAGGGCCACGATGCAAGGCAGGTCTGGTTGCAAGGTCAAGGCCTCCCCATGCCCCAGCTCACCTCCACAGGCTGGCAGGCTGCAGATCTGGACAGTGTCTGGCTTGTCCCCCTCGCACTGGCCCAGGCTGTTGGTGCTGGCCCGGCACACCACCTGCCGCTGCTGGATGCCCTCTCCGCAGGTGGCCGAGCACTGTGGTGGAAGGGCCGGGGCCAGGCCACAGAGCCAGGCCACAGTGCCAGAGCAGGACAGGGGGAAGGAGAGACAGAGGATGGACAGTGAGCTCAGAATCCGGCTAAAGCCCAAGAACAGAAAGGGTACAAAGGAGGGTGCCATGCCTTCACCTGGCCAAAGGGACATTGAGGACTGCTCTTAAGTAGCCTCATTAGGTCACCACACTATTGTCAGACTGTCCTAATGAGTGATAAAGAGCAGCTGCCCTGAGCTTGGGACTCCAAAGACCCTTCCACAATCTCCATGTGAATTTCCAGCCCGGGAGGGGACATCTGGGACCCCATTCCAGCTACTCCCACCTGTGTCCATTGAGCCTGGTCTGTGCCTAGGTTTTTTTTTTTTTTTTTAATTTTTTTTTTTGGAGGGGGATGATACATGAAATATTTTATTTATTTATATGTGGTGCTGAGGATGGACCCCAGGGCCTCACACGTGCCAGGCAAGGCTGCACCACTGAGCCCCAGCCCAGCCCTGTGCCTGGGTTCTTTCTTATTCTGTGTATCCCCCAGCAAGCTCCCCTGTGTGGCCCACCACATGGTGAGACCTGGGGGGACGATTCCCTGGATGGCACCTTGGGAAGGGCCTGCAGGAGCCTTAACCAGCAGCCCAACTCGCTCAGTTTCCAACTCTGTCAATCCAGCGACCTAAGTGACAGGGTCTCTATTGGCCCCTTCCACCTCTGACATTCCATGATCTTGTGACTCAGTTTACCCAACCTGCAGAGGTATGCCCAGTGTCCTCTTCCCCGAGAGGGACAGGCGTGAGTGCCAGGAGCAGAGATAACAGACTACCCGGGGCAGGGGCTGCCACCCGCACCACCTCCGGGTCGGACACACTTCCCACTGGATAAGTGGGTCATGGGGGGTGGTCCTGAGGTGGAGGGGCAGGGGCCTCAGGAAACAAGGCTGCCCGAATCAGGTCATGTTTTCAGCACTGACTACAGCCTCCGAGAGCAGGCAGGGAGGAACGCGTAGAGCTTCACTGCTGGGGCAGGTGACCACTGAGTGAGACAGGGGACCCGGGGCCACCACGGGATGAGCACAGCTCCTCCCCCAGATGAGTAATGACCAACAGCAGCCACCAGACCTGGGTGCTTACCAGGCTCACCATCCATTTTCTCTCTGGGGCTTTAGAGGACTAGCAATCTTTATTTTATACCAAAATGACTGAAGTTATATGTTATGGAGATGAAGATAAAATTCACACGAGTGGGGATTTTTGTCTTTTATTTATTTTTGCTTTTTATTTTGTGTTGGTACTGGGGCTGGCACTCAGAGGTCCTCACATGCTGGACAAGCACTCTACCACTCAGCTGCACCCCCAGCCCTGGGTGGGATTTGGACTCATTTATTTGGCACCAGGGATTGAATTTAGGGCATTCAACTACTGAGCCACATCCCCAGCCCCATTTTGTATTTTATTTAGAGACAGGGTCTCACTGAGTTGATTAGGGATTAGCTAAATTGCTGAGGCGGCCTTGAAACTTGCCATCCTCCTGCCTCAGCCTCCCATGCTGCAGGGATTACAGGCAGGCACCACCATGCCTGGTGGAATTGGGCTCTTTAGAAATACACTATTATGCACTCTTTCATGCAGGCCCTCCCTGACTACCCTCTGCCCTTGTCCTTGGTCACATTCCCTGTCACCCTGCACAGTTCCACCTACAATCCCTCTGTCACTGGCTTACACGTCTACTGTGTCTCCCTCCTGGACTGGGAGCTCCTGCCTGCCTTGCTGATGCTCCGTTCCCAGCATTCCTTGTACAATGCCTAGCATGCTGTTGGTGCTCAATAACTAAGAATGTGCTTTGATTTGCTCATCTGGGACTTGGGGATACTGAGGCTGTGTGAGTGTTAAAGGAAATGTCCATGAGTGTACATGCCCAGCACAGAGCCGCGTCCTGGCATGTGGGAGGGGTTCCGCTTTGAGAAAACAGCCTCAGCTGTGAGGAGAGGTGCAGACAGAGGTCTCTGCCTGCAGGGAGCACCAGGAAGTCCCTCAGAGCCCCCCAGTCAGACTCCCCTCGTTCCCAAGCATCTCCAGCCTCCTGAGGACAACTCACCTGGGACCAGGCTCCTGTCCGCCACTGGGCTGGGCAGGGCACACGAAGGCAGGGCCTCCGGGCCTCAGGACGGTCACCAGGGCACAGCTTGGCTGGCAGGGCTTTGCGGGTGCCATTGGAGAGGGGCAGAAAGCAGTGTACCTCCCGAGTCTGCACCCCCAGCTTCCCGCAGCTCCGGCTGCAGGCACTCCACTCCTCTGTCACCCACCTGGGAGAGGGCGAGAGGTGGAGGGGAGGTGGGCCCAGGGAACACTTCCCTCCAGGTGTCACCTCCCACCCTATGAAGGCCACGGGCAAGGGGTGGAGGTTGGGTTTGAGCTTAGAAAGCTTGGGGCCAAGATGACCCTCCCCCTGCTCTGCAGTGACCTGGCTGGGTGACCTCGGGGAGGTCACTATCCGCCACTGCTCTGTCTCCTCATCTGTGAAACCAGCAAGGTGCATACTTAGATTCTGCATCCTGCCTGTCCTGGGTAAGCTGTTAACGCCACTCAGCCTCAGTGACAGCCCATCTTTACATCAGGATATTTCAACATCCCATAAATATTTGAGGCACGGTCACTGTTCTGGGTCCTGAGACACAGTAGTGCACAAAACAGACCAAAGCCATACTTTCATAGATGTCCCCTCCCATGGGGACAAGAGAAAGAACGCTATTACAGTCACCACCACCCACAGTGTGGCAGCACCACAGCTCCACAGGTGGCATTTGTGGTGCTGGGGATTGAACCCAGGGCCTGTGCTTGCGAGGCAGGCGCTCTGCCAGCTGAGCTACATCCCCAGCCCAGCCTGCAAGCATCTTTGATCATCGCAGCAACTTCCAGCAGCATCTCAAGCCACCAACCGCTCAGCGGGCAGGGAAGGGCAGCCCAACGCCTTCTCCCCTCGGGTGTCCCGAGGTCTCTTTTGAAGCACATTTTCAAAGTAAACCCCTTCTCTTTGAAAAAACAAAACCTCAAGATTTGGGTGTGGGGGATAGCCCCCCAGGATCCCAGGCCATGCAGGCTCTGTGAGCATCACATTTGTGGGACAGTGATCTAAGTGACAGTGAAAAGGGACAAGTGGAAGGGAAGCCCGGGGCCCAGTGATGAGGGTTCTCTGGCACAGAACAGCCACAGCAGACTCCAGAGCTGGCCACCAGCTCCTGCGCTGGCCCCTGATCACATGTGCAGCCCGAGGGTGCAGCGTGGCTGTCAGTCCGGAGCCTCAGCCAGCACCCAGCCCCGCCCCAGGTCGACCTGGGGAAGCAGATGATGCGCAGGTCCTCTGAGCCTCCCAGGGGCAACTGCCCTCAGCCCTGCGTGCGGGCACAAGGGAAGCCAGGCGGTGTGAGGAGGACCTGAGGCTGGATCCATGATAGGCTCAGAGGTCTGAGCCTGAGTCCTCCCCAAACACTGCGCTTACCTCTCCCCGAAGGTCCCTCCGAATAACCCCAAGGACATGACCTTGTGCTCAGAAAAGCCTGTGTCCTCCAGCTAGGGACTCCTCCTCAGGCTAGGGGCTGGCAGGCCAGGGGTCCCTGGACTCCTGCTGGCCAGACTGAGGAGATGGTGGACAGCACCCTGACTGGAGCCAGGGGCCTGGAGGCAGTAAAATCTTGTCACTGAGTGGAAGTCAGTGACTCTGAAAGCCCAGAGTGCAGGGCCAGGCAGAGGGCAGCTCTGGCCAGGGGAAACGTGCCACACGGACGGCTCTCTCTCTGGGAGACCTGGCCGCAGGCTGTCCCCAGGAGGCCATGCTGGGGAAGCAGGCTCAGCAGCCGCTCCCAGGCCAGGGCTGGGCGGTGGGGCCCTGCTCCCGGGGTCAGGGAGCACTCACGTGGGCTGGGAGCACGGGTGCTGGTTGCAGCGCCGGCGGATAGGCTTGGGTCTCTTCCGGTGGTCGCACAGGTGTCTCTGCACCATGTGGTGGTCACGCCTGCGTCGGCATCCATACTTGGTGAACTGGATGCCTGTGGAGGGCAGGCTGCTGTGAGTCTGCTCCAGGCTCCCACTGGCCTGTCCAAGGCCTTGGGAGGGACTTCCAGAGATGCTGGAGCCTCCTCCTACCTCCCCCTGGCCCCGCAGCCCCTCCTGCCCACGCTACTTTCTGCAGAGTACCTTCCCTGATGGGCCTCGTCTCCCACTCCCCTAAGAAGCGCTGCCAGGGAAGTGGATTGGGATGCTGCCTCCCCCGCTGGGGGTGCGCTCTTACAGGCAGGGGCCCCACCCTGGGGACTGCTCCAGCAGCCCCCAGTCCCCATCCCAAAGCCCTGACCAGAACAGTTTCCACATGCTGGAGATCTTAAAGGAGAAACTGAGGCATGAGGAGGAACACAGCAAATGTTAAATGGGAACATCACCCAAACACTCCGCCTCTCCCTACTCCCCCGCCCCAGCCCTGGGCTCCTCCACGAGGTGGGTCGGGGGCCTGTACCTCCTCCGCAGGCCTTGGTGCAGGGGGCCCAGCTCTTGAGTGCCCACTCGTAGGTGTCTGTCTCCTCCAGGAGCACGTTGTTGCTCCCGATGAGGGGCAGCAGGTCCTCGTGGATGACGTACTTGTAGACCAGGCTGCCACGGGGGCCACCCTCAGTGGGGGGCAGGACCTGAAGGGAGACGACGAGGAGGTGGCACAGAACCAGAGAGAGAAGCAGGGCCAGGAGAGGTGGTGGAGGGGCCAAAGGGAGGACGGGGTCACGACTGGGAGGGGGTCAGCCCTGGGTATGGCCAAGGGCAGGGTTCACACCAGCAGCCAAGTGACCAACTTCTGCTCCCAAATGAAGCACCTACTGTGCATCAGGCCCGAGAGCAGCCGCGCTGGGCTGTGAGTGCTCTTCCCTCCTGTGTACCTGGGTTCTAGTGACCCGTTCACGGGCTGACCCAGAAGATGGCACATATTTTCTCCCACCCCGTGGTTGGCCTTGTCTTCCTTGACAGTGCTCTTTGACCACGTAAGTGTTTAATTCTGATGAAGTCTGATTGATCTGTGTGTTTTGTGGCAGATGCTCTTGGGGTCATAGTTAAGGACCCAAGGTCATAAGATCTACCCCTCTGTTTCCTTCTAAGAAATGTCTGGTTTCGGCTCTTCCATGTTGGTCTTTGATCGAGTTAATAGTCTCACGCAGTGTGAGGTGGAGGGACTTCGCTCTCTAGCAGGTGAATGTCCAGTGGTCTCACCACCACTGTTGAGGAGACTGTGTTTGTCCTTGAATGGCCTTTGTGCCCTTGAAAATCAGCTGGCCATAGGTGAGTGGGTGGTCAAGAAATATAAAATGAATAGAAAGCAACGTGTTGGATGGAATCACCACGTGGGCACAGCCAAGAGCCTGCCCTCCAGGCCTCCCAGACAGGAAAGGACGCACAGAAGAAGCCCATCCAGGCCTCCTGGCCAACCCTGAAACCCAAAGGCATATGGTCAGAGGTCTCGTGGGCCAATCTGCTGGCCTAACATTGCCATCTCTGCCCACACACCCTTCCTAGGCCTGGGCCAGAACTTGGCCCCAGCCAGGACAATGGCCATGTCCCCTGCTCAGGAGGCCAACACTGCCAGATGGCAGCCCCCAGACAGCAGCCTTAAAGTCCTGAGAAAGTGACGTTAGGACTCATGCACTGACCATGCCAGGATGCACACTGACTTTGGATGACATGGGGAGCCAGCCCTGCCCCCACCATATGCCTCTGACCAGGACCACTTCCAACGCTGCTGGGAAGAACAGACTTCCTGCCTGTGATCTCCTGGGGTGTGACAATGAGGGGACAACCGTTTCCTTTTCCCTCCTCACTTGTCACCCTGCCAGCTTGTGTGTGTGTCTGTGTCAGCGTGTGTGAGTGTGTGTGTGTGCTACTGGGATTGAACCCAGGGTCGTGCACACAGATGATAGGCAAGCGCTCTACCACTTGGCTACACCCCCAGTTCTTTTTATTTTTTTATTTTGAGACAGGTCTCATTAAGTTACTGAAGCTGGACTCTAACTTGGGATCCTCCTGCCTCAGCCTTCCAAGAAGCTAGAACTACAGGGATATGGTACTGGGCCCAGCACACCCTGCCAGCACAAATGAGGAGCTGTCCCCAGGACAGAGGGTGCCATGGCCTCCCCCAGACACGGGAATGGGTGTTGTCCCCTTGACTGGGTGCAGTCTCCACAGTGGAGCCAGTGAGTGGGGTACCAGGAGTGGGCAGGGGCCACCTCAGGGAGTGGGGCTCACCAGGACAGTGATGGCTTCGGGCAGGGGCCCACTGGTCTTGAGGCTGTCCTTGGCATCCTCCACTGTGTGCTCCCACTCCAGGCCCAGCGCGGTGAAGGTCCGGCCTGAGGCGTCCTTGCCCTTGGGGTTGAGGATGAAGCTGCCCGTGACCTGGTTCTTCACCACTGGCCGGGGAGAGGGTCACACAGATTTCTATTCCCCACTATGGGGGCCAGTGACTATGCCAGTCAAGGCCTTCCCAGTGGGCCCCTGGGGGCTCCCCATGCAGCTGGCCCTTCTCCCACCCGAGCCCGCCTATAGACCGGTCAACACAGTGTCCCCTGCACGCACTGTCCCTGCCTCTGGACCTCTGGACCCTGCTGTACCACTGCCTTCCCCACTGCCTTCCCTGCTTCTATCGCTAAAGCTCGGCATAATCCCCCTCCTCAGACTGCCCAGCCCTCTCTGAAGCCTCTGCAGTGGAGCGTAGAGGTTCAGTCCAGGTTCTGGAGTCAGACTGACCAAGGGAAAGTTATGTAGCATGCTGCCTCCATTTTACCACCTGTAAAATGGGACTAATAATTGTACCCAATGCATAAACCTGCTATCCCCACCCCTGTGGGGCTCCTGGCAAGGAAAGGAGGTCACACGTGTAAGAGCCTGGCAGAGTGAGTGATGTGCCCCAGGCACTAGAGGCTTCACACCATCGTCATCATAGGCGCCCTGGCCATCCCAGCAGCCTATCAGCGCTCTGCCAGCTCAGTGTCCGTGCCCAGCACCGGGCCTTGCACACAGAGCATGAGATTTTAGAATAACCATAAATTCCATCCCTATAAATCCCAGGCAGTGAGAAACTGGCAACCTGTTACTAAAGAGGCTGAGTGGCAGGCAGGGGGGGCGGGGAGATGCCCCAGCAGACACCCAGCCAAGGCCGTGGGTGCACCCTTGGCCACCCTAGAAGCAATCAAGGTAGGGGAAGGGTTGAAACATGGCACCCTACCCCCTTAGCCGGAGCATGAGAGGGGAAGCAAAGGATTGGTGCTCTGGGGTGTCAGGAGGGAGGCCCTCAGAGCCCTATCATCTAGATTAAAATGAGGGTAATCAGGCCAGACGCGGTGGCACATGCCTATAATCCGAGCAACTCAGGAGGCTGAGGCAGGAGGATCACAAGTTCAAAGCCAGCCTCAGCAATTTAGTGAGGCCCTAAGCAACTCAGTAAGACCCTGTCTCAAAATTAAAAATACAAAGTGTTGGGGATGAGGCTCAGTGCTTAAATACCCCTGGTTCAATCCCTGGTACAAAAAACCAAGAGGGTCCTTGTAACCTAAGAGCTAACCATGAGCCAGTCACTCTGCTAACTCTCCAGGTGATGCCTCCCTCACATCCTAAGGGCGGGGCTATTACAACACGGACAGGGAATCAGAGGCTCCCGGAGGGGCAGGGTCTGCCCTGGCGGGAAGGAAGCTCCCCTTCCTGGGAGCCACCCTCCCTCCTACCTTCCAGGGCTCTTCCACGCTGCCCAATCTCTCAGCCCTCAAGCTGCCTACGCTAGCACTGGACAGCGCCTCAGGCCAGGCTCAGCCTCAGGTCCCTGCTGTCCCTGACCACTCCTACAGCTCATGGCCACTGTCACAGACACCTGACTGTACATCCCTCCTTCCAGGAGTGAGGCCGGGCCAGGGTGACTCCACCACCCAGACCCAGCTCTGCCGCTGAGCTGCTCTGCACCATGGTAACTACCTACCCTGAGCCTGTTTCCTCACCTGCAAAATGAGGTCACAGTTTCCTTCATAGATGGTCCTGAGGCTCATATGAGATAATGGATGAAACACGGTTTGGCTTTGGACAGAGCCTTGGCCTTCACTGCAGAGGCTGCTACCTGACCTGGGCTCCTGCAGAGAGTGCATAGCGGGGCCGGCACCCTCCCCCACCCACACACACATGCATGTCGGGCATGCAGTGCTCGCACACTCATATGCACCTGTTCTCACTTGTGCACGGAGGGCCATCATGTACCTACACGCATAAGTGCATGACACAAACAGACTTCCGGCTGCAGCCACAAGGCCACCCCTGCACCCTCTCCCTCCACCTGCCCCTGAGTGCTGGCAGTCTCTGCTCTGATCCCGCAGAGAACAGCTCAGTCACAAGGCCTATTCCCCACCTATGGGGATCAAGGACTTAGACTTCTGGAGGGTGGAAGAGGCTGGCTGCTGATGTTACAGCCTCATCCCAGGGAGGCGGGAGTGGCATCTGGGGAAAGTATGCCTTCCCTCCTGGCCCTGATCCGCACCCTTCCCACTTCAGCAGGAGTTCTCAGAACCAAGGTCCTCCAAGCTCCTGGGAGACAGGAGTCCTGGACCCAACTGGCCTCGCCCCCACCCCCTGAGCCAACTGGAGCACAGAGGATGCTCTTGTGCCTGTGGCCTGTGTGCACCCCGTCCTTCCAGGGGCCTCCCAGAGCAGGGTAGGAACCCTCTGCAGCCGTGCTAGGAGAGGCACCGATGCAGATGATTTCTCCAGGGGAAACAAATGCTCACATCATTATATTAATAATAATCCATCCGGGCGCGGTGGCACACGCCTGTAATCCCAGCACTTGGGAGGCTGAGGCAGGAGGATCATGAGTTCAAAGCCAGCCTCAGCAACTTAGCGAGGCCCTAAGCAACTCAGTGAGACGCTGTCTCAAATAAAATACAAAATAGGGCTGGGGATGTGGCTCAGTGGTGGAGTGCCCTGGGTTCAATCCCCAGAACCAAAAAAATAATAATAATCCAAAAATCCGATTGTTGGCATTTTTGTGATATTCGAGCTTGCCGAGGAATGTCATGTTTTGTGTTAATGGTCATGATGGAGTGGGTGCCAAGCAGTGTGACTTGGTGGGCATGACAGGATAGAGGGGCCCTGTGACAAGCCAGGATGACGCTGCAGTGTCAGGCCCTCTGTGAGGGCTCTGAGCACAGATGTGGAGGACAGCCCAGCCTCTGCCTGCTGCCCATGGCCCACAGCCCTGCTCCAGCCCACAGAGCCCCGAGTCCGTGTTTCAGATAGAGTCACACACCTCACACCTCCCCCTGTGAAAGCGTGTGACTCCGAGATGTTTCAGTACATTCAGCTGCAGCACCATGCAATTCCAGAACACTCTCGTCACCCCCCCAAAGAAACCCAATGCCCCTTACTAGTGGCCCATTTCCTCCCGCGGGCCCTGGCCCCCACGAATCTGCTCTCCATGGCTGTGGAGTTGCCTGTTTTACACGTGCTTATTTATCATTCATTTTTATTTCACGAGGTGTTGGGGATTGAACCCAGGGCCTTGCTCTTGCTAAGCACGTGCTTCACTACAGAGTTACACCCCCAGGGCTGGACGTGCTTGTTTATTGATTGATTGATTATTTATTTATTTATTTAAAAAAATTTTTTTAGTTGTAGATGGAGACAATACCTTTATTTTATTTATTTATGTGGTGCTGAGGTTCGAGCCCAGGGCCTCACAGGTGCTAGGCGAGTGCTCTATCTCTGAGCCACAACCCCAGCCAAACGTGTTTATTTTTGACTGCCAATTTAATTTCATCAAAACGAAAACAAAATAAATCAACAAACACATCTCTCACGTTATGTTCATGTTCTTCATTTGAATTACTTTAATTTGAATCTTTTAATTTCTTTGGGGGTTCAAATTTCTTATCTGTTCTGACAAGCATGGAGGGTAGACACCCCATGCATGCAGTGACTCCGTGTTTAAGGATAATTATAACAGGAGTAATTTAGGGGTCCATGTGGTGAAACACAGAAATGGTTATAAGTCCCCCCTATTCCTACAGGTAACACCCCAGTACAGTGACTTGACCATTTCTCCCATTGACAGTCTGTTTTTCTACCCTTTGAACCTGAGCTTGGCTATGAGATTTGGACCCATGGGACATTAGAGACTTGAAAAGTGCACCCTGGGGTTTGTCTTCTCCTGCCTTCTCTTGCTGAGGACCACATGACAGACACACTGTGAATAATCCCAGTTAGCTGTTGGTGGACATGGCCCTGTCACCCTTATGACCCCAGCTGAAAGCCAGTACCAACTTCACCCATCCTAGACCAGCCAGCCCCCGGCAGACCTACCAGCTGACAGGATTTTCATGAGTCCATCTAGGCAGCAGTAGAACCGCCCAACTGAGCCCAGCCCTGAGGCTGACCCCCAGAACTGTTGAGCTCAGACAACACTCATTGTTTGGAGTCATTATGCTTTGAGGGTTGCATGTTACACAGCAAAAACTGATAGAGACGCTCTGTGAAAATTATCTTTCTTTCAAAGCCATCCACATGCACACAAAGTTTAAAAGGTGGCTTCCCCTAAGGAAAAAACCATCCCTGTGGGATGGGGGTGCAAGAGGGACTGTTAACTAAGTCTCTTTTTAGAACTTCTGAAATTTGAACCATGGGAGAGGTCACCCGTTCAGCATATGTTTAGAAATAAAATAGAAGGAATTCTCTGTCCATCATTCAAGTCTGTGGGCATCCACCCACCCTCTGCTCTCCCAGAAGTCCTGGACCTGAGACCAAGGCCCAGGGCCCCCACTTCTCCCAGCACCTGGCACTCACCAATGCGGTGGGGGGCCTTCTCCAGTGCCTCTATCTGGATGTGCCTGGCACCCGCTGGGATCTGCACCAGTTTGACAGCAACTGCCACACAGAAGTTTCCAGAAAAGCAGAGATCAACCTGAGTAGGTGGCCTGTTGCCTGCCTGCCTGTCACCCCACTTATTTGCAGAACCTCTCACTTAACCCAAGAACCTCTCTGAACCTGTGTCCTCCTCTGCAAAGCAGGGATGGGACCTGTTCCACAAGGTGCTAGGGGGATCCAGTGGGATGTCAAAGCTTCGAGCACCCTGGAAACACGTGGGCGGAGGTGTGGCTACCAAATCCCACTGTCTTGACCCCATTCTTACTTCTCCCCTTTCCCCTCCTTTCCCCGGCCTCTGGCCTTAGCTCCCTTTCCTTTCACACCTTAGGACACTAGAGGGATTTGGATGAAATAGGCCATGAAGATCTCATGTGGCTGTCTTGGGCCCCCATGGCCCTCCCATTCCAAGGCCTGGAAACAAGACTTTCTCAGAGTCATCAACCTTCCCCCACCACATACAATGAAAGATGAAGCAAAACTATAAAATCCCACCCCAGGGGAAATAGAGAACTAGACTGAATTCATACTAACAGGTGAAGAACTACTAGCTGGCTCTTTCCACATCAAGTTTGGTCAGATTGAGGTGGGGAGCCAAGGAACTCAAAGGTACCAGGAGTACCACAGAGCAAGAGGTACCACAGCTTTAAAAGAAAATGAGAGAAGGGAGGAGGAGGAGGAGGAGGAGGAGGAGGAAGAGGAGGAGGAGGAGGAGGAGGAGGAGGAAGAAGGAGAAGGTTGACCAATCTAGACTTGGCCACACCTTCAGACCTAACTGACCCCTCCAACCCCTCACACCCACCAACAGCCCCAGAGCCAATGAGATGGGGGGGCTCCCAGCAGGAAGATGCCAGGCCGGGTATGCAGCAGCCACATGCCTGGAGGACTGGGAGATGGGCTGCTGCTTCTGGCTCACCAATCCTGGGCAGCCTGGGGAGGTCTGGGGACAAGCTCAGGACCCCCCACCCCACACTGAACCATGGCACAGATCAAGGAGGAGGGCCCAGCCTGGCTCACCTGCCTGCTTGGAGGCCTTGCCCAGAGTCCCCTTCACAGTCCTGCAGTGGGAGTTGTCACCGCCGCAGACCCCACACTTGTCATCCGCCTTCATGGATCCCACCTCCTTGTCACAGCCAACGGGCTGAGGCCAGAGGTAAGATGAGTGGAAAGAACCCTCCACCCCTCTGCCTCCAGCTCCTGGCTCCCTCCCTAGTCCCCATGCTCTGGCCAAGAGAGGAACCCTAGCCAGAAGGTACCCAAAGACAGGACCCTCCTGCAAATTACCACGCAACCAGGCAGGGTCCTGAACCTGGTGAGGTGACAACTCTTGCCATCTCCTCTCCCCTTGAATGGGGCTGGGCAGTAAGTAACCCCTTTCCAGCACCCAGGGCTGTGTGGGGGACTGAGGAGATGTCCTGAGTGCAGTAGGTGCGGGCAAGCTTATCTTCCTAAGGAGCATGGGAGGGGGACGGAGCCACCCTCCAGTCTCCAAGAGAGGGCGAGTGACCCAGAGAGGGCACCCACCACACACTCGCCACGGGCACAGAGGCTGTAAAGGTCCCGGTAGCTGCAGCGCGTCCCATCGTGGACCACCTGGTTCATGAACACCACATCTCCGGTGTCTGCCGACTGGCAGATCAGCTCACACTTCTGGGCGTCTGTGGGGAGAGGTGCCATGCTGATCCCCAAGCTGGGCTTGCAGAAAGCAAGTAGCCCAGGGTGACATCAGCCTGCGGGGCAGCAGAGAAGCTCCCAGGGCCAGCTCTGGGCAGCAGGGGGATCACCGTGTGCAGCCGGGCAGACAATCCCTACTCTGGTGCATCTCCTGCGGCAGGTGCTTTAGCCTCTCACAGCTTATTTCATTATCCTTGATCAGCAGAATGCCACATCAAGATTTGAGAAAAATCGAGTGACAAAATAATACCAGCAATAAAAAACCAAGGCGTAGTGGATGCATATGGAGTACCAAAGCCCAGGCACGTCCTTGATGTACAACTTGAAATGCTTTTTGTGAATTAACTTGTTTAATTCTCTCAGAGAAGTGGAGGAGGAGAGGCCACACGGTGATTCAGCCAGGACCTGGCCCAGCAGCGGAGCAGGCCAGTGGTCTGACCTCGTATCTTTTTTTTTTTTTTTTTTTGTGGTGCTGGGGATTGAACCCAGGGCCTTGTGCATACCGGGCAAGCACCTACCAACTGAGCTACATCCCCAGCTCCTGAACTCATCTTAACACATTTACACACATCCAAAGGTGGTGGGAAAGCCAGGCAGAGCCGTGGGCCAGATTTAGGTCTATAAATGGAGTGGCCTAAAGAGAGGGAAGAGGGTCCTATCTGATTCTAACTGTGGAAATATTCTCCTCTCTATTTGGGCTGCTGATGACCTAAAAAGGAGGTTCCAGAGAAAACATAAACACTTGCTGTGCTGCTTAAGTTGGGGGCTCAACCAGCTTCCTGGAATTTCTCTAGAAGTCCTGGGAAAAGCCCTACGTCCAGCTGCCTGGGCCCTCCTAGCTCTCCCCTCCTCAAGCCCCATTTTGCCCCAGATCGGACCTGGAAGGCTTCCAAGGCAAGCCTCTCCCGCAGGCCACTTCTAAGGAACCTGTCGGGCTCCTGCTTCCAGTCCCTGAGCTCCCAGGCCACTTGGTGACTTCTTGCCTCTGACATTCAGGCCTCCAGCCTGGAGTCCAATGCACACTGCCTTGGTTTCCCTGCACGAGAGTCAGGCAGGGTCCTGGCCAGTACAGCCAGGCAGGGGTCTGGGAAGCCATGGAAGCCAGCCGACTTCCATGATACCCCCTGCAAGGGTGCGCCAAAGGATGTGGCAATGACAGGCCCCTGAGGTCCCTTCTAATGTGAGGATTCTGTCATTCTAAACATGAGCCAGGGGGCAAGGGATCCTGGGGTCAACCCTGGGCTCAGGGAATGAGAGGCCATGTTCATGGGAGCCGTCTGGAGCTCAGCACTGCAATACAAGCAGCATCCATCAACAGGGAAACAGAGGAGCCGTGGGCAGGATGTGGGCTCAGAGGACGGGAAGGGCCCTCCAGCCTGAAGGCTCTAAAATGCCCGAACCCTGGCCCTTACACTACGGATCCCACACAGGAGGGCTCAAAGCAGACAGCAGCTGACACCAGCATGGTCCCAAACTTCAGCCCCTCTGCCTGTGTCCATTCCAAGGCAGCCTGGACGGGGTCCATCTGCCTGACTTTCAAATCACCTCCAGTGACTGCTGGAACAGAGACATGGTCAGTACAAGATAAGACCTTGGCATGTGACACCACTGAGCTTCTGAGGACACTGGTCATGTGAAGTGAGGGGCGCCTGCACCCTGGGGAGGGCCGGGAGGCCCCAGGGACAAGTTCCAGGAAATGAGCTAAGCCCCAACCTCACTTTTGCTAAGGAGAACAGTGTCCTGTGTTCTCTGGAACGACATTCTTAGGACAGACGCTCACCCATGCAGGCACCCAACCCCGCCCTGCAGGCTTCTGCAATGCCCCGGGGAAAAACACCCCCCAGCCACTTTCCTTGTGTCTGCCAGAAAACTGCGATCAGACGTATACAATCAAGGGATGGTCTGGATGGCGACCATGACCCCAGGGTCACAATGCACAGGACTGCACAAAGGTCTGTGGCGACACTCACAACTGCAATATCCCTTTTGGCACCTCCATGTCCCGTGACTTCACTGATGGAAGCACCCAAGGGAGGCCCTTCTCCAGGAACACGCAGCCCCAGAGAATGCCAGGACGTGGGAGTGGGAGTGGGACCACTCACCATCTTCAGACTCGTAGGGGAGCCAGCTGTGCTTGGCGTTCTGGTGGGTGTAGTAGGAGTTGCGTTTGGCGCACTGCTGAGCCCGGAAGTCCTCGTAGGGCCCGGGGCACTCCTCACTGTTGCACACCTGGTACTCGAAGGAGGGCCCTGAGCACAAGCGGCCTCCGTAGGCTGGGCTGGGGTGGAACGGAGAGACCGGGTGACCTGGCTGGTTGATGAGGCCCGGGGGCGTGGGGGGCACTTTCAGGGGCAGCTCAGCCTCCATGTAGCGTCTCAAGGGCTCCACTAACTTACACACCAGAGAGCGCCCCCCAGCATGGCTGCTGAGCTGAGTCTCCCAGGTCCTCTTTCCTCCTCCCTCCAGGCAGACATCACCTGTTCCACTGTGTGGGGGGTGGGGGACAGACAGACACTAGGACTAACGAACCCTCTCCAACTAGGCTGGGAATCAAACATTACATTCCCAGGGTCTAGCATGCAGTAGGCACTTAATGAATAGCTCAATAACATCTCTTTGCATCCACATCCATTTAACATCATAATAAACTAAGGGGTGGTCAGGAGACTTGGATTTGGAATCAGAAGAGCCTGGCGTCTAAGTCCCGACCAGGCAGCCTTGGCCAAGTCACTTGGCTCTACCTGAACTTCCCCTTGAATAGAGGGCCCGTAACGGTAAGAAAGGGTATTGTAGAGCAATCTACACTCTCATCTCCATAAGTCAAGAGGATTAAAACTATTGATACAAGAATCCAAGTGCATGAGGTTAATCACACCCTGCTCACAGAGGCCAGAGAATTATGGGGCTCCGCACCTAAGGGCTTAGCATCCCACCCAGCTCAGACCAAGGGCTCGAGGCTCTTCATAGTAATAATAATCATAACAACTGTCTTAATATCAGCTCTCATCTACTGAGTGCTTCATCTCTGCTGGACATGGTGCTGAGGGCACGTGTTACTTCATTTAAGTCTCATAAAATCAAATCAGCTATCATTCCAAAGGAGCTCAACAGATGGCTGCTTGGATCCGGAGGGGAACTGGAGGCCTCGACTGCAAGGTGGTGAAGAGGGGGTGTCATTGTGCCTTCCCATCACCTTGGCTTTGTGTCTCCCACAGATGAAGATACAAGGCAGTCCACCTCGGCTCCATCTATAGTCAATACAGCTGTCTAACAGGGCACAGGTTGCCCAGGAGGCGGTGAGCTTCCCATCCCCGCAAGGAGGCAGCAGAGGGTGGATGTCACTACTGTGAGGATGCTAGAGCCACTGGGCTCCTGTGACCTGCTCTTTGGCTGGGCCAGGCCCTGTTCATGTGAAGGACCGGCTGACTAGCAGGGCAGCCTCAGCCAGGCCCCATCTCTCACGAGGCTGTCCTAAGCAAGCTGCTTCAGCTTGGGAGCTGGGGACCATGGAGAGCTGGGAAGTTCTGAAGCCATGGAGCAGGGGAGGGGATCCCACAGAAGGGATGACAAGGGACAAATGTCTCTCCAGAATGCTGAAACTTGGGTGGGTGTGTGAGTACCTTGTTAGAAAGAGGTAAGATAAGAAAAAGTAAGTTGGCTGGGTGCGGTGGTGCAGGCCTGTAATCCCAGTGGTTTAAGAGGCTGAGGCAGGAAGACCTCGAGTTCAAAGCCAGCCTCAGCAAAAGCAAGGTGCTAAGCAATTCAGTGAGACCCTGTCTCTAAATAAAATACAGAATAGGGCTGGGGATGTGGGTCAGTGATTAAGCACCCCTGGGTTCAATTCCTGGTACACACTCCCCCCGAAAAAAAATAAAGGAAAAGGAAGTTTTGGTCCATGTGGTGGAAAATAAACTTGGGGATTGTGTGCAACATATTTAGATCAGTGTTCACTCATAGCTAGAGGATCAGGGTCACCAAAGGGCTTAATCGGCAGTGTCTCCGATCCACCCAGACTCTCTTTGGAATCTTCTGCACATGAAAACTTGAGAATCCAATTCAGAACACTCACAAAAGTGAGAAATGATGGGTCACTGGTGAATGCTGGTGGGAACAATCTGCCCCACCCCCAACAATTTTTGGTCCTCATCCATAGAACACACAGGAGCCATTCTCTGTGCCCCCACTGCCTTCCCCTCTAAGACCCTTAGCCCTGGGGGGGGTCCCCTGGCCCTGCCCACCCACCAAGGGCACTCACGGCGGGTTGTCGCAGCTCCGGCTTCGGGATCTCACTCCACCTCCACATGACCGAGAACAAGACCCAAACTTGGTCCAGGAACTCCAGCCTCCATCCTGACCATAAGTCTGCTCCGGAGACTTCCAGATGCAGTAACCTTTGAAACACCACTGGGGTGGAACAGAGGGCACAAAGTCACCCTGGGCCACTGCGGCACCTGCTATGGAGGGTGCTCAAGAGGGCACAAGGCACAGCTGGACACACGACGCCCAGAAAGAGACAGTAAGAGAAGGAGCCTGGGGTAGACAGGGTCCCACCCCTGTCACCAGCTGAGCAACCTCAGACAGAGGGTTCGCCTTCCTGAGCCTCATCCTCAACTGTACCACATGGATACCTGAACCTCACCACAGAATTCAGGGCCGGGCGCACACAGTGCTCCAGATTGCAGACAGTGTTCAATGAAATTAATGAGGAGTCACCATCCCAGGAGAAATAGAAGGCGGAGGAGAAAAGACCCAATCTTCCTGGCTATTAGATCTAATCTTGGTTGTGGACCTCGACTCGCCCTCCAGGGGCCACAGAAGATGTGTGCCTGGGAGTCAAGCTGGCCTGGGAGGCCGGCGCTGCATCGGGGGAGCAGAAGCACAGAGTCCCAGAGGCCCAGGCTGGAGTCCCAGTTCAGCCATGACCAGCTGGGTTGGCCGCTGTGCCTTGCTGAGACACCGAACTCACCTGTTCCGCTGGGCTCTTACAAGAACAGAAGGCACCAGCCCCCGCAGAGCCCGCACCAGGTTCCTCAAGGAGGGCGCCTCCCTTCCTTCCGCTACAGGCTAACGGGAAGGACACAGGGCAAAGCCGTCTGCGCCTTTCTCAGGAGGTGAGCTCAGCAGTTCTCGACCGTGGAGTCATGGGGAGGGGACTTTAAGAGGCCAGATGCCTGGGCTTCCTGCAGACCAGCAGAGCCAGAACCTCCAGGGGCCGGGCTTTGAGAAGCTTCGGTGAGGCTTGACTTGCAAACCATAAGTCACCCGCTGCGGGATTTTTCATAAATACAGAGCCGTGTAATTTTCACCAAAAGCCAGTTCCGGAAGGTTTCCAGCACCCCAAAAGACCCTCTGGGCCCATGCGCAGTCACTCCCTGTTCTCGGAGGGGGAGTTCTAAAGCTCCCTGGGTGATTCCAACGTGCAGCCCAAAGCAGACTCGCTGATTAACTATGTGGAATTGTGACCAGGGAGGGCTTGGGACTTTGAAAACACCTGGGAAAACTTAAGAAGCAAAAAGAGCCGGAGCAGAAAAAGCTGTCTAGAAAGAGAACCAGGTTTGGAGCCCATGGGGTACACCCAGGGCCATGGGGAGCCCCATCTATCTGTGAAGGCACACACCTGGGAGATGCCCAGCAGGACGAGTAGGAGCAGGCCAAGCCTGCCTAGGGCAGAGGTCACAGGTCAGAGGGCAGGCTGGCTCCTTTACTTGCTTTGAACTGACCCCGTAACCTCCATCTCAGGGTTGGGGGGAGGCCTGGTCAGGCCTAAGCAGGGTCAGCAGGGCTGGAGAAGTTCAACGAATGGTCCAAGGACACCAACAGGTGACCAAGGGCAGGGCCAGTAGGAGAGTTCCCCTGACCAAAGCACCTCTGGCACCCACATATGCACAGGGAGTGAACACCTGCCAGGACACACCGAGGGAGGGGACACGAGTGTGGGGGAGAGGGCCAGCTTGGGGCTGAGAGCGGCTGGACGCCTGGAGTCTTCCTTCAACCCCTGTGGGCTCATCACTCCTTGTGTGGCCCTGACAAGTTCCTTAACCTGCCTGGGCCTCATTTTTCTCATCTATAAAATGGGACGAGCATTCCTGTTGGTGGATGATGAGATTCTGCTCAACCTGGCCCACTGCAGAGGTGAAGGGCTGCTGGGTGGGGGGCGTGTGTGCGTGTGGGAGGCTGTGGGAGACCCCAGGCAGATCTGCTGCCTGCGGACCCGTCCTGACCTGTGCTTTGCCCCTCCTTCCTGTGCACACAGGCAGGGAACACCGGGATTCACACCTGCCCCAGCCATGAATGCCCCACCTAGGACACTTCCCCTGCAGACCCTGCCGGTACCTTGCCTGGGGCACACTCTGTCCCATCCAGTGGGGGCCCCTTCTTGGTCTTGCAGAAGTACGGGTTGTCGGGGTGGCTGCACCACAGCTGTTTGCAGGGCTCGAAGGTCCTGAACTGCGTGGCAAAGGGGAGGGGTCACCAGGTGGACTCTCCAGCCCTCACAGGTTGTCCAAGGGGCACAGGGCAGCGGGGAGAGAGGCAGGTGTGTGGATGCCTGGGCACCGTGAGGAAGCCAGAGCCTTGCACACCCTCAAGCTCCACTCACCCCAAGTGCCACTGGTTCCCAGGACCCCTCTTCCCCCCATTAGGGCACCGAGGAGGGGCTCGGCACAGCCCACATGCCCCTGTCCTCTGTCCTGGCCACCTTTCCCTAATCTGCAGAAGCAACTTTGCCACTGAGCAGGGACAAGAGTTTGAGACTCTGGAGAGTTCTCAAACTCCAGTGCGCCTGGGGGACCCTAAAGGGACCCAGATGAAGTTGAGGGCCCATCTCCCTCTAAGGTGGACGTCCAGCGAGGCCAGAGGTTGGTGATTGATCGCATGCCCCGCCTGCCCAGGAAGGCCCAGCTGCCTTTAGATCCTCTCTCATCAGCCCACCAGCCAGACAAGCATCCCACCAATACAGCATTTGGGCACTGAAGTCCCAGGCCCTGTCCTTCCATCCCAAAGCACTGCTGTGTCAGATCACATGTCCCAGTGTGGCCTGGTGAAGAGGGAAGGTGACCATATACAGGACTCCTTGTGGTCCCAAAAACAGCCTCTGTCCTGTGCAGGTGAGGGCACTTGGATGACCCAGGCCTTCTCCTTCAGAAAGTGCCTACCCTGGGATGTCACCTTAGCAGAACCTCAGCCTGGGCTGCAGTTAGCACAGCTTGGTTCTTTCCCAGGGGATTTAAACTGATATCTAGGCTCAAGGGCCTCCTCACCTGTCCCTCAGGGTGGGCCAGGGTGAACTCCCTGGTATCTGTGATCTCAAGCATGGGGATGGCAGCAAGGATGTGACCCCTGGGAGAGAGGTGACATGCAGGTACAGGAGTTGGGTGAGGCTAAAGTGCCCCCCTAACTTCCCAAAGGGAGGCATTCTTGCTCTCCAAGGACCAGAACCTGATCTAACACCTGGACTAACAGGTGAACTGCCCAGGTGACCAGTCAGCCAGGATCCCAGGAGCCAGGTCCTGTCCACCCTGCTCATCCCTGGTGACTGGCACTAAGCCTACAGGCCCATCCCCAGAGTGACTGACTGTCCAGGTGGTAGGTACCCTGTGAACGACTACCTTGGGTCAGGGAAGGACATGGCCCTGGCATCCCTGGCCTGGCAGAGGCCCAGGGAATACTCACTGCCAAGCAGGTCTGGTATCCGGTGCCGAAGTCAAAGCGGCACTGCTCATCCATGGAGTAGTCAATCCCAGGCAGCTCGGGGGGCTGCGGCCAGGTGGGTTCAAAGGGGTCATCGAGGAGGCAGTCATAGGAGCTGCCAGCAGAAACAAGGGAGGTGAGCCAGGCCCCGGCAGGAGGTTCCAGGCAGGAGGTCCCGGCTCTTCCTTCTTGGGGCTGGGGTTTCTAAGAGGCAAAGGACCTGCGGAAGTGCACTCGCCGCGCTGTGCTACACTGCTCCCAGGGAGGAAGGCTGTGCTGAGCGGCCCCCTGGCCAGGGACGTGGTTTCTACCAGTGACTGCGTGGGAGGGCTCCGTCTGCACTGAGGGGCAAGGGACCCGGGACTGGAGTTAGGAGCTCCGTGTGCAGCTGGCTTAGGAGATCAGTTTTACTCACACTAAAGGGACACACCATGGCCAAGATTAAAGCTGATTCACGGATGACGGGAGGGCTTTCTCTGCCCTGAGGGAAGGGGCAAGCCCCCCCCCCCCTTGCAGGAAGTGCACTGGGAAGCCTGGCCTGGCCAGCTCCCTGCAGAGGTCGTGACTGCATCCCTGCCTCCAGCTGCCCACCCGGATCCACTCCAGCCCCTTCTCAGACCTTGAGTTTAGCACTTGCCCTGCACCTGGACAAGGCCTCCTCAGCCTGCCCCTTCTCTGGGAGAGACAGAGACACTCCAGCCACAGCCTGAGGCTCCTGACCTTCAGCATGGGTACTGCCTGCGGTTTCAGTGAATCCCCAAACCCAGACCAACTGCCAGCTGATTCTCATTAGCACCTTGGGTGGAGCAGGGATCTGGGTTTATAATAAGCATTCCAGGCAAGCGGTCTCCTGTGTCCACCAACCAGCCTGCGATGCTGAGGGGGATGTGTTAGGTCAGGTGGCTGGAGAGGGCCAGGCGGGGTGTGGATGATAAGACGAGGGAGACGGCCAGCTTTCGACAGGCCACCTGCTCCCCTGGCCCTGGCCCCAGGCAGAGGTGACATACGGGAGGTATCGGCTGAGCTCCAGCTTGCTGCAGCGGGACCAATGGAAGCGGTGGAAGGCGGCCTGCACCAGGGGTGCCATGACGCTGCCCAGGCTGGTCTCGTCCGCACAGCCATTGCCCTGCCCATCGTGCTCCATGCCGAGCCTGCAAGGCAGGGGGACAGAGAGAGCCCCAGTCATACTGGGGTGCCCACCGCAGGGAAGATAGGCAGGCAGGCCCCAGGCAGGAGACTGCGCCTCCTGGCTTCGGTTTCCTGACCAGGCCTGGGGAGGGCACAGCCCTCTCCCTCCCAGGCCGCTGGGTGGAAAGCCGCCCCCAGGTGTCTGCCTCTGGTTCCCCTCTTCTTTCCTCAATCCCTGACCACGTCATAACAGCTTCCACGGCTAGCCCAAGCCCCACTGCTGCTCCGGGACACCAGCCCAGGCCCCTCTGCCCATGAGCTGACAGCTACAGCAGGTCCCCCTCCTGTCAGGAACGACTCACGTGCCACGCACTGTCTCCCCAGGCTGAAGGCCTTGAGGGCACCGACTGGGCCTCGTTCAACTCCAGTCAGCCTCCTTCACGGAGCGCCTGCACTCCCAGACCCCAGAGAAGCACCGCAGAGCTCCGCTCTGGCAGGCACTGCCCCAGACAGCTCACATTTTAAAACGTTGCTCTTTATGGCTAGGATTTAGTGCCAAAGTCCAAATGTCCCAATATTTTCAATGATTCCAGGTGGCTGCACCTGGCCCAGACCTGCAGGCAGACACATGGGCCTCTAAGCTCATCCTGGTCTCTCCACCGGGAGGAGCCTGGGCTCAGGGAAGAGTGGATGGCCCTCTCCTACCCAGGAAGACAAACCCCTGACTCCGGAAAAGATGCAGCCATCGGCTTCCACAGCAGGGAGGCACCTCTGTGTTTTCCCTGGTGCCAGCCTCTGTGTCGCAGAGCAGGAAGCCGAGGCCCAGAAAGAGGAGGCACCACTGCTGTGGGAGGAACAGAGCCGACGGCCTCCCTTAGCTCTGCCTCTGTGGACAGCCAGCCAGCCGCGGGGCCTGTGTGCATCGCCTTGTGACACACTGGATATGGCTCACGTGTTTCTTCCCAGCACATTTCTTTCTTTTTTTGTGGGGGGAGGAGATCAGGAATTAAACTCAGGGGTGCTTAACCACTGAGCCACATCCCCAGCCCTATTTTGTACTTTATTTACAGACAGAGTCTCACTGAATTGCTTAGAGCCTCGCCATTGCTAAGGTTGGCTTTGAACCTGTGATCCTCCTGCCTCAGCCACCCGAGCTGCTGGGATTACAGGCGTGCGCCACTGAACCCGGCCTCAGACATTTCTTGAGGGCTCTCTCTCCTGTTCCTAGAACAGGCCTGGCACAAGGTAGTGTGCAAGAAACCCGGACTGAATGAATGAATGAATGTGCTGTAAACAACCTCCATGCCTGCAGAACCGACGGCCAGCCTCTGCTGGCCTGCGCCTCGCCCTAAGTGTGTCTGTTTGTGATGGGCTGGGGCCAGCTCTCCAGCGAGCACAGAGCACTGGCATGAGCTGGAATGGGTCTCACAAGGGCCTTGAGGTGAGGGCAGCATGGAGGGAAGCCAGGGGCAGAGACCACCCAGAAAGCAACCCCCAGTCTATGACAGGGACATGGCCACTGAACTTCCCAAAGGCAAGGCAGCATCGGTCCCCAGGCCCAGAATTGTCATGGAGCCCTTGGTTCCCTCTCCCTGAGGGCAGGATCTCCCTCCCTGGGCAGCTCTGAGACACCATGCCTCAGTGGAAGACCTGGGACACTGGGACCAGAACCTGACCTTGGCGTCCATGGCCTAGCCACAGCCACGGACCCACCAGCCCCGCCCACCCTCCTGGGGCCACTTACACATGGCCGGTCTCATGAGCCACCACAAAGGCAGAGGAGAAGCCATCCTCATGGTTGAGGGCACAGCTCCTCAGGGGGTGGCACATGCCAGTGACAGGCGCGTACCCTGCCAGAAGAGAGGGTACAGAGAAGTCATAGGCAGATGAGGCAGGACAGGCCAGGCTGTACTGGAGGGTCCCTAGAGGTGAAGGATGCTCCCCCAATCCTCCCCACAACAGAGCAGACCTGGGCCTAGCTGCCCACACCCTGGGGCTTGGAAGCTTCCCTCCTGGCCTGCAGTCTCCTGCTCTGCCTACTCCTGGGATTTCCAGAGCTGAGCACTCTGAGTCCATGCTGTCTCCCTCCAGTCCTGGCGTCAGTCAGTCTGCAAACAAGCTTGGGATGCTTTCCATGTGGAGGTAGAGGGTGGCACTATGTTACACAGTGAGGGGAGCCAAGCACGGTGGTGTGTGCCACTGGTCCCAGCTGTTTTGAAGACTGAGCCAGGAGGATGGCTTGAGCCCAGGAGTTTGGTTTTTTGTCGTTGTTGTTTTTGATGTTGTTTTTTGTTTGTTTGTTTGGTACTGGGGATTGAACCCAGGGGACTTAACCACTGAGCCACATCCCCAGCCCTTTTTCATATTTTATTTAAAGACAAGGTCTCACTGAGTTGCTTTGAGCCTCACTAAGTTTCTGAGGCTGGCTTTGAACTCAAGATCTTCCTGCCTCAGCCTCCTGAACTACTGGGATTATAGGCCTGTACCACACACTGGCCAGTCCCAGGATTTGAGACCAGTTTGGGCAACATAGCAAGACCCCATCTCAGGGGAAAAAAAAAATCTCTCTCAATAGCATGGAGAAATCAGAGAGGACTCAAATCCATGCCCCTGCTCCCATCCCACAGCACACTCCACCATTAAGGAAGGTCTGACTTCGTAGGAAAATTAGGTGATTAGATTGGGGTGGGAAGAGTTAGAGGAGCAAGGGTGGGGACAGCCCAGGGTGATCTGGAGGAAGGGGAAGGCAATGGCTTCCCATGCAGGGGGTGGAGGGGGACCAGGGGGCGACATGTGAGTTGCAGAGGTGGGCCTGGAGGACAGGCAAGATGACTCTCCAGAGGCTGTGGGACACTGACAGAGGTACAGTCAGGCCACACAGGACCGTGGCAAGGCAGAGGCTGGCATGGGTGGCAGCAGGCTGGCTACTTGCACTGACCACCACTGTGTGCTAAGGGGCTGCTTTCCAGACACACCAGGGGCTGGGGCCCAGTGGTAGATAGAGCATGTGCAGAGCATGACGAGGCCCTGGGCTCCTTCCCAGCACCGCCAAGCACAGCGGAAACGAAACATCCTGACCCAGTTACGGGCTGCGAGGACAAACTGAACTGAGGACTTGAGGAGGGGTGCTGACAGGAAGCAGCCCTCCTGGGCCTGCAGAGAGAACAGCCCTGACCGAGGGCGGCTGCTGAGTGCTCTTTCACTTGGCGTGGCTCGGGGAGTCTAAGGAAAGGCTGCGGAGAGAAGGGAGTTCGGAGGCTCTGCGTCTCGGAGGTCCGTGACTGGCGCTGCACGCCACGTGGTGACATGCGGAAGTGCGTGTGTGTCTGTGGGTCTGTCGTCTGCGTGCTCAGGTCTGTGCACACATGTGCATGGGTCTGCACACCACCCTGGGGCTTCAGTGATCGGTGCGAGAAGCCCCGGGCAGGCAGGGCTGCCTGACTTATTACCAGCATTAAAGCAGAAAAATCTAGAAGGCCCTCAACGTAGGGCCTGGCGAGCCAGCGTGGTCTCAGGGCTGCCTCCTGTCTGCTGTGCGGCCTGGGCAAGCCTCTTCACCCTGCTCTGCCTCGGTTTCCCTACATGGGAAACCAGGGCGTCAAAGTGGCAGGTGTGTGCTGACGCTCAGGGTTGTCGGTGCTCTGTCTTTTAGCAGCCGTGATTGAAGGAAGACAAATATTATTATTATTATTATTATTTAAGATATATATATATATTTTTAGTTGTCAAAGGATCTTTTATTTTATTTGTTTATATGTGGTGCTGAGGATCAAACCCAGGGCCTCACACATGCCGAGTAAGCTCTACCATTGAGCCACAATCTCAGCCCAACAAATATTATTTTCTCCCTTTGAGAGTTGGAATAATCCAGAAGATGACCTAGATCTCAGATCCCTGGGCGAGTGGTGCTTGGAGAGGGGTGGGACATGGACTGCCTTTCCTGCAGGCCACATGGCTGTCCCCCAAGTGCCCATAATCTACAAGGACACCAGGACATGGTGTGGGCAGAAGTATCTTAAAGGTCACTGGAAGGGGGATTCCTTAAGCAACCAGGCTCTGGGCTTGACCCTTGTCCCGCAGACAGAACCAACAGAGTGAGCATCCGAGTGGGGACGCTTTGACTTGCCCTGGTCCCCAAGAAACCATTCAAAATTCACTCATCTGTCCACCCAGGTCGTGAACCCTCCCACGGGCCTGCAGCGGGCCCCACGGGAAGCCCACCCACTCCCAGGCCCGGCCCACAGTACCTTGCATACCTGAGGGCCCAAAGTTCTGCCGAGTGAGGAAGATGACATGGTCGTGGTGCTCAGCGTGGCCGGGGTCCTGGCGCTGCTGGGAGTGCGCCCAGCGACACACCTGCTCCAGGCTGCGCGAGGGGTTCCCACGCTCAATCAGGCTCAGGGACTGCAGGGCGGGGGAGCGCCAACCACGGAGTGGTCAGAGCCCTGGATGCCAAGGGCCACTCTCCCTCCACTTCCGGTGGACGCTCCCCAGGCCCAGGGGACGGCAGTGTACATTCCAGAGCTCCCCAGCTGTCTGCACGTGGCTGCCACTGGCACACAGCCCTCCCTGCTTAAGGGAGTGTCGCCCACCAGAGACCCTCAGCTCAGCATCAGAGCTGGTGCTGCTCCGAGTGTCACAGGACATTACATCCACCTTCCCCTCTGGCCTGCACAGTTGCCCCTGGAGGGAAGTTTCGCTGCTACCCCGAACGGAGAATGAGTGACTGGTCTGAGTGGAGAGTGTGGGGCTCCACCCCGACAGGACTTGTCTTGGTCAGTGCCCCAGTCTCCCTTCAGCAACTCAAGAAGAGGGGCCGCCCTCTGTAAGGACGCAGGACTGTCAATTCCCCAGCTGAAGAAATGGCAGATCCCCGACTCCCCCAACGCCTCCCCCAGAAGCCTTGTTTCTGGATGCTTGTCCACGAGCTGCTCCTACACTGTGATCCACAGCCCGTCTCCCTCCAAACCCCACCTGCGAAGGTAGGGGTCTCACCTGGCGGTAGCCGACCATGATCAGGCGGACGAGGGCAATGTTCATGTGGGCCCCCAGGGACTCATCATGGTAAATCTCATCGACCTGCAAGGACAAGAGCCACTTGAAGGGGAAGCAGACATTCACCAGGAGCCTGTGATGTGCCAGGTCCTGGGCCAGATGCTTACCAGGTGGTGCCCCACTTCACCCCACCATGACCTCATCCGAGAGGCATCCCTATCCCTAATTTACCAGGGAGGAAACTTAGGTTGAGAGAGTCCAAATGACTTGCCCGGGGACACACAGCTAACAAGAGCTGGGATCGGGTCCTGGAGCACTCAATTCCAATGCTGAGCTCTTTCTGTGAAGCCAACGCGTCTCCAACTCGGCAACCCTGACCAAGGCGCTCCTCTTCCCACGTCTCTGAAGAGCTGTTCCAGAAATGACACCTAGCTCATGGAACCCTGGTTCAGCCACTTGAGCTTTGCAATTGCCACTGGAATAACACCTTTTCCTAGAGTGACTCAGCACACGTTGGTTGTATTTTGCTTGTTTCACAGAAAAAAATCTGTGCCTTTAAGAGCATGATGGACGCGTGGGGTGCTGTTCACTCATCACCTAGTTCCCAGAGCTTCAGAGACTCAGAGAGAAGCGCTGCCCAGGAAGACAGAGCAATGAGGAAGCGTCTACTGCAGTCCTCAGTTCAAACCCCGGCTCTGCCTCCGTGAGCTGGCTGGCTTGAGGCCCAACAGGGAATCCCTTAGAACCTCTGTTTCTTTTTCCACAGAATGGGGACAATAATGGCTATCACGAGGCTGGCACGGGTAAACATCTGGGAACCACAAGTGAGCTGCATAAGTCCGGAGGCACAGCCAGCCATCACCGATGGAGACAGAAGTGGAGGCCAGCCTTGGCTCTTGCTCACATGGCTTCCCAGGAGCTGGGACGGAGTTTCACGTCCTGTTCTCACCACTTCCATCTCCCCCGGCCCTTCAGTCATCAATTCTTTTCCACTCAAGAGCAAAGAGACCTAGCTTACAGTCCACAAAGGGACTGTTGTCCCCCAAATGGAGAAGAACAGCACTTCTAACCACACGGGAGTCCCACCAGGCTGGGGAGGCCCGGAAGGGAGCTGGAGACCGCTCCCTGCTGACACACCCCTCCTGGGCCAGCCCAGGACGGAGCCAGGCTGCGGGCTCAGCGGCAGCAACAGAAGCACATGTGCCTTGAGCCCCAGCCCCAGCCCACTCGTCCCAGTGCCCGGAACTGGCATCTGCCCAGGTCATCAGTGTGCAGGCTCCACAGCAGCCAGCATCAGGCTTCCACATGGGCCTTCCTGGCGCCCAGGTCTGGATCCAATTGAGTAGTGAGACCAAAGCCTAGTGCCCGCTGTAGGCAAGCAGCCCCTGCCAACTCCCCACCACAAGGCAGCGCAGACAGGCCAGTGGGCACAGGGCTCCTCCCACCTCCCTGCCCTCCCCAGCGGTAGCAGAGACTTCATGGGAACAAAGTGCTACAATGTACAGAGATTATGTCCCTCTCGACCTGCCATCCCCAGACTTATCCCAGGAGGGCCTGCAGGACCACACACATCCCTCCCTAGCAGAATTCCAACCCCGGATGCTTGGGGCCGGCTGAAATGATGGTCCACCTGCAGCGAAGTGACTCCTGACCCCACCTTCCCTGCCCCACCAAGGCTGGGACTAGCCTTCCTCCACCTCTGAGGCGTGGTCAGTGTGGAGGTCCTCCCTGCTCTGATGTGCTCCATAGGCTGGTCGAGGATGGGTTCACTAACAAGGCACACTCCACACAGCCTCGTGCATGCCCACCAGGACGTGAGAGCCCACCAGCTTCCTGAGCAAAGTGAAGAATAGAGGAGAAGAGAGGAGAGGGGAAGGGAGGGGAGGGGAGGGGAAGAGAGGCAAGAGGAGGGGAGTGGGGAGAGGAGATGAGTCACTGGGACATTTGGGTTAAGGCATCTGCTGGGCCTCTGGGCCTTTGGGGCACCCAAGGCCACTGCCTTCCTCCATGTCCCTCTAGTAGGCTGGCCCATGCAGACTGCTGCCAGAGTCCTGCCACGGGACAGACGCCCTCTAGCCACTGTCCACTGCACAGGTTCATCAACTCTGGATTGACAACCTTTGAACGAACACTGCCCACACTGAACATGTTCCGTGTTTCCTCTAGCCATCCTCGCCTACACAATGTGCCATACTAACTATTTCCATACATTTACATTGTATTCGGCTTTAAAATCTAGAAACGACGCAGGACGTGGAAAAACTGCACAGGCCACACCCAGGATCTGAGCACTCGCAGACTGAGGTGCCCACGGGGATCTTGGAACCAATCCCCCACAGACACTGAGGGGTGACTGCCTTCATGTCTGTCCCTCACTCAGCAGGACAAATCCACTCGTGGAGCCTTTGGTGACCTTTGTTCCACAGCTGTTCCTCCACCTCTGGCCAAGGACACTGGTGGGTAGGGTGGCCCTGCCATTCCCAGTTCCCTCCCCGTCCTTCCCTGAGCCTGGCATGCTCATGTGCACACAGCTGTCCGCTCAGCCCTGCAGGAGGGACCTCCCTGGCCCTGACATTACTGGAACTGCTTTGGGGCTTTGTGCAGGCCAAGGAAGTGGATAGACAGGGCTGCCCTGGTGGCTGGAACGTCAGGGGCCACCTAGCACATGACGCCACAGCCAGGTGTGGCTACCTGGGATGCCCAGGACCCCAGCCCCTCTGGAACACACTCACAGGCGCCCTGACAGGCTCCGGCCTGGCTGTGCACCCAGGGCCTGGCTCTGTCAGCCACAGCCTTTCCCCTCAAATGCCAGAGGTGAGGCCAGGGAGCCAGCTCAGGGACATCAGCCAAAAGACACACCCACAGGGCAGAAAGAACAATGCTGCTGGTTTTAGGGCCTCTCATCCCTGAACCAAGTTCAAGGTCACCTCTGCTAGGATCCCCCCCCCACCACCAGGTTAGGGTTTGACATAGTAAATGAGCCTGAGATAGCCTCTGGGTGTGCACTAGAAAAACAGCCAAGGTGGGGACTCTGGCCAAGGAGAAACAAAACAGCAGAGTTCTGGGGTTGAAGGAGCAAGCTGATACCGCCCAAGCACCTACTACGTGCCAGCTCTGTACCAAGGGCTTTGCATACAACCTCGCAACAACCCTATGGAGAGAAGAATTATTCCCATCTCATAGGTAAGAGGTTCAGAGATGTGAAGTAACTGGCCTAAGGCCTCCTAGCTGGGAAGAGGAAACGCCAGAATTTGAACTCAGATCTCTGTAACTATGCAACCCCTATTTATACTCAGCAGCTCTTCCAAGCCAGTTTCTGGGCCAGGTCAACTGGGATGGACTTCCTATGGCCTGGGAAAGATGAGCAGAGTGTGGAGGAAAGTAAGCCCTTCCCCTGGCCTTGGCCAACTGTGGCATCAGCAGGAAGCAGGCAGAAAGGGGGCTTCTGGGGCCTGGGGCCACGAGGCAGCCCTGACCGTGTGCATTCTGTCCCAGCAGCACCCTGCTCCCCAAGCCACGTCCCCTCAGCCCGACTCCACAAGTTGGGGCTCCCCTGTGAGGGTGGGGACCAAGAAGAGGAATCTCTCTGGTGGGGACGGGGGAGCTGATGAGAAGGGACGTGAGGTGAGGCCCCAACCAGGGGACCCTGGGGCCCAGGTCAGCCTACGCAGAGGCAAAGGTGGAGGGAGACACCAAGTCAGAGCCCCGGATGGGGAAGGAGAGCACCACCCAGGGCGGCAAACAGGGCAAGGAGGCAACTGGGCAGGACAGGCAGGGGGAAGGCGGACCCCGGGCCTCTGGCCTTTCTGGAACCTCCTTCCCAGCACCCTCCCACTATCAAACACAGCGCAAAACAGCGCGAGATTCTGCATCACCAAAAGGCTTCCTTGTTTCCAAAAGCGGGTGGAGGTGATCCCCACTCGGTAAACAGCTACACGGCCAGACAAGGGAAATGGCAGGACCCCCACCCTGTTCCCTATAACCTGCACGGCCAGGCCCTCCTAGGGCCCCACAGTCAAGCTTCCTGGGTGTGGAAGCTCAGTTTCTGTCTTCCTCCGCCAAAGGGAGGGTCAGACTCCACTTCTAAGGCAAAAAAGCTTGAGTTTCAGCTTGTGGGGGGAGGGGGCAGCCAGGCCCCCAGGGAGCCCCAGGGAGGGCAGCTGGCAGCCTCTCTTCTACACCAAGACTGGCGTCTCCTTGGCAGAGCAGGGGCAGGCGGTGCCCAGAGAGAACCCCAGGTTCCCTCTCCCAGGGAACATTTCTCCCCAGGAGCTACCAAGGGGACTGTCCACCTCCTATGTGGTGGCCAAGTGCAGGCAGGTCTCAACCAAGGAGGGAGCAGGGGGTGGGGACAGTGCTGAGAAAGCCAGACCCTGGGTGTTAAACCCACCTGTGCTCACACAGAAGAAGGACACTAAGTGACACTAAGAGCTGGCAAGCCTGCGGGTGCCTCCACTGCCTCCTCCCAGCAACCTGCCCAGTTAGACGCACTCGTCCTCTTCTTTTCTTTCTTTCTTTTTTGTCGGGGGAGTGGGTGGGCATGGGGGATTGAACTCAGGGACACTTGGCCACCAAGCCACATCCCCAGCCCTATTTTGTATTTTATTTAGAGACAGGGTCTCACTGAGTTGCTTAGGGCCTCGCTAAGTTGCTGAGACTGGCTTGGAGCTAGCCATCCTCCTGCCTCAGCCTCCGGACCTGCTGGGATTACAGGCGTGCACCACCACTCCCAGCTCACCCTCTTCTTTTCAATTACAGGTTGAGGATTCCTTATCTGAAAATTGAAAATCTGAAATGCTCCAAAATCCAAAACTGTTTTGATGCTACAAGTGGAAAATTCCACATCTGGCTTCTTGTGATAGGTCGCAGGCCAATGCAGGTGCACTCAAAATACTGTATAAAATTACCTTGGGGCTACGTGTCTAAGATGAATCTGAAACATATATGAATTTCGTATTTAGACTCGCATCTCATCTCCAAGATAGCTCATTATGTGGATATTCCAAAATCCAAGATATTTCTGGTCCTAAGCATTCAGATCAGGGATACTGAACCTGCAATAAACCCTTAACTTTAGAATAGGTCTAGATTTGTAGAAAAGTTGGTACAGAGATGGCCCATGCACACTGCAACCACGAGCAACACCTGTTTCCCTGGTGCATTTGTTACAACCTCGAGCCAATACTGACACGTGGTTAACCAAAATCTATATCTTATGTGAATTCCCTAGTTTTCCCTTAATGTCTTCTCCCCCCACCACCACCAGAGATCGAACCCAGGGGCACTCAGTCACTGAACCACAGCCCCACTCCCCTTTTTAATATTTTATTTAGAGACAGGGTCTCCCTGAGTTGCTTAGGACCTTGCTAAGTTGTTGAGGCTGGCTTTGAACTTGCTATCCTCCTGCCTCCGCCTCCCAAGTCACCGGGATTACAGGGGTGTGCCACTGTGCCCGGTTAAAATAATTCTTTTTGAGAAGGGGTTTCTCTGTTGCCTAGGCTAGTCTCGAACACCTGCACTCAAGTGATCCTCCTGCCCCAGCCTCTCCAGAGCTGGTACTAGAGGGGTGCACCAGGGTGCCTGGCTGGAGGACTTCTGTGCAGGACTGTGGCTCCCAGAGAGCAGGAGGTAGAGATTCAAACCCTTCCTCTTCCCTCTGGGTTGAGCCCCAAACCAACAATGGGTGACTAAAGGGCCCATGGTCCTGGGCGTCGCTAGGTTGCCAGGTCTTTTGTGACTCTGCTTCAATTTGGGCAGCTTCTTCTCATGGTCAGACTGGGCTTCTGGGCTTGGGAGAGGATGACCTCAGAGGTGAAGCACCGTCTCCTCACACCGTGGGAGGACACATACTACGGCCTGACGTCCGTGCGGGGGTTGGCCGTGGTCACCCGACTGGGACAGTGTCGGTCAGCCCGGTCGTCCTTGTTATGAAGGAGGAGTTCCACGCTGAACTCTTCAGAACAAAGCCACTGTGCACAGCCTACATTTAAGGAGTGGGAGTTGCATCCCACCTCCTTACCAGTGAGGAAGCTTCATAAGGAATTCAGAACCCCTCTGCACAGATGATCGCATCCTGATTCACTGACTTATCAGGATGGACTCGGGGACATTGGTGTTATACTTTGGGTCATAATTTAATGCTCAATTATTTAGTTTGTTGCTCACATTGCCCAGGTCTGGCCACTGGGGGCTCCTTCCATTGACTCCTGTGTCCCTTTAACACATTCCATATTTTAGAGGCTTTGTGTTTATTTGGACTTTGGCTTTCCAGCTCTTGGTTACTTTCCAGCACTGGACAAAGTGCTCCAGGCTCCTCCAGTACATCCCCCATCCCATTTCTAGAGTCCCCTGTCTTTCCAAGGGCTCTGAGCAGAACAGGACTTTGTCTCTATTTTCATGCTGAAAAAAGGGGTCCCAAAGATGGAGAAGTTTGCCGAGGGTCAGCAAGCACAGTCACAGGTCAAGCCCAGGCTGCTGAGAGCTGGCCTCACACGCCTCCCCTAGTCATATGCTGCCTCAGGACGTGGACAGAATGGGGGAGGCATTGCTTGAAGGCGGGCGGCTGGCCAGACTGACCTCTCCTGCCCTTCTTCAGGCCTATGGAGATGACAGCAATGTGGAGTCTCAGGCCCTTTGATCAGGCCTTCATCTCTGCCATCCTGACCCTCCTGACCACAGGACACAAGGACTCCGCAGACAGCAGACACCCTGGGCACCAGAGACACTGCGTTTCACCTGGTCTCAGATGCCCTCTTTTCTTGCCTTTATAATCACTGGTGACAGGCGGCAGTCACAATGTGGTAGACACCACCTGTGCAAGCAGGAACCTCTTCCCTCCTCTGGTGGCATCATGCAGCAACCACGACCTCTCATCAGTTCAGGTAATAACTGCCTGCGGAGGGATACGACTCCTGGTGGCTGTCTGAAAACCTCAGGGACACCGTCCTGTGAGACCGAGCGGACACCAACCTCAGGCTGGCAGAACGGGTGCTGTGGCTGGGATGGACACGGAGATGACGGTGGAGCCGTCGCCACACTGCCTGCTCCTGATGCACCACTGACCACTGCAGGCAGGACACTGCTCTGACAGGTCTGCGGAGAGGGGCCAGGGAGGGTGGGCCCTGAAAGTGCAGAAGGAACCGGAATTCCTGAGTTTTCCGCCATCATCTCTGTATACGGACAAGGACAACAGGATAAAAATCTAAGTCCACCTGAGCTGAAAGGACTCTTCTGATCCAACATAAAAATCTAAGTGAGGGTAAAGCATTACAGCAGGTTTAAGGAGGAGTGCATTTTTCCTTCTCTTTAGTACTGGGGATGGAGCCCAGAGGTGCTCTAACACTGAGCCACACCCTCAGCCCTTTCGATTTTTTATTTTGA
This sequence comes from Glaucomys volans, assembly GCA_020662805.1. Taxonomy (NCBI): domain Eukaryota; kingdom Metazoa; phylum Chordata; class Mammalia; order Rodentia; family Sciuridae; genus Glaucomys; species Glaucomys volans. The sequence continues at coordinate 565,722 of JAJEJO010000688.1, read as the reverse complement.
GACAAGGCTTTGCTCAGTTGCCCAGGCTGACCTTGAACTCACAATCCTCCTGCTTCAGCCTCCCCAGCTGCTGGGAGCAGAGCATGAGCTACCTCTCACCTTACTTTTTCTTTCTTAGGTACATAAAATAACGAGGCATCTGACAACAGGGTCTTAGAGTTGATGACATATGTTAAGTAGGTGTTCACACACCTGTGAACCTGTCCGTGTGCACACATCTGATTTGGCATGGCACACACAGGTACCCAAGGTGTCTCCCACGTGGATGAGTAGAGATGTGCATGTGTGCATGCGTGTGCTCAGGCATACATATCACGCATGTGTATGAACGTGTGCGTGTGTCTGTGTGTGGTGTGGATAGGCATCGGCAATCTACTGCTGCCTGTGGCCTGAGACCCCTGCCCTCACTGGCCCTCGGGCTGAGCCAGGCTGCAGCCAGGGTGGGCAGGGTTTCCCCTGGGTCTGAACCAGACCTCACCAGGCACTACACTCCCCGTTGTGCAGCATTGGCAAGCCACATCTCTGTGGTCACTAGCGAGGCCTTGGAGACTGAGGTTGCTCTCATGGCCACAGAAGGAGGGTGCTGGGTCACCTGATTTGTTTCCTGTTGACGCAGGTCCCCTCATCCAAGTTCATGACCATGGCTCTGTATTTCAAAGGGCTACCAACAGAGCAGGGTCAGCTGCCTTTTAACCAATGCACTTCTGAAAGGCGTGGCTGTCTCCAGGACTCCCTGGAGCCTACAAGCCAGCTGGGGCCATTCCCCTGAGATCCAGCTGCTCAGTCCACCTCACACCCAGGCTGTTTGTGCAAGGTGGCTCCAGAAGGCACAGGGACCGAACCACCCAGCCCAACAGAGTCCCTTTCACAAGTCCACAATGCTCGGCATTTATCCCCCACAACCTATTTGCAGAACGCAGCAGCCTTTATGTCTGGGGCTGGCCTGCCCGTGTGTGAGCAGAGGCAGCGGGGGGCCCGGAGGCCTGAGCTCTGCCACCCCCCACGCCGCATGAGCTCACCTCTCTGAGCCCAGCTGCACTCGTCTGTGGGTGTGGAGGAAACACACCTTTTGGAGGATGGAGGACGAAGGTGAGGGGAGTCACCAATTGGAGCAAGGGCTGGCCGGGGCATGTGCTCAGTCAGTTAGGCGCTCTGTTGGTTTAAGACTCTGCTTTCCAGTTGAGGAGCCCTTTAGATCATCCCAGAGGTGAGGTGAGGTGAGGAGTCTCACCTCAACAGAGGGCTCCAGCACAAGGAAGCCCGTGGTGGACATCAAGCTCTCTCCCCGTCGGAAGTACTCCTTATGAAATGTCTCTCATGCCAGAATTACAGCCCATCCTTTCTCCTGTGTAAGCAACTGCTCCCGGCCAGCGGGTTGTTCTGAAGATGTGAATGCCCGCGCCGCAGCTGCACCACGTGCTTGACCTGCTGCCACGGCGATGCTGAGAAGCCTTGGGAGTGGGGAGCTGTCCCATCACCGTAGGAAGCTCAGCAGCCCTCCAGGCTCCGCCCACTAGCTGCCAGTAGCATCCCACCTCCTCCAGCTGTAACGACCACGATGCAACAAGAATCTCTCCAGCTGGAGCGCTGGCACGCACCTGTGAGCCCAGGGACAGGATCGCGAGTTCAAAGCCAGCCTCAGCAACGTAGTGAGGCCCTGGGCAACTCAGCCAGACCCTGTCTCTAAGTGAAAACAAAAAAGGGCTGGGGATGTGGCTCAGTGGTTAAGCGCCCTGAGTTCAATCCTTGGTATCCCCTTCCCCCCAAAATTCTCCAGACACCACCAATGTTGCTAATTAAGAACCACTTCCTTGGGCTTGGGTGTGGGGGTGCGGCTCAGAGGTAGAGCACTTACCCAGAAGCAAGAGGCCCCAGGTTTGATTCTGAGCACTGCCAAAAAAAAAAAAGAAGAAAGAAAGAAAATATAGAACCACTGCCCTAAAGTGAACACTAATGCGTTTTTGCCTCTAATAAAACAGTGGAAAGTATTTGGGAGAGAAAAAAAAAAAAGGACCAAAACGGAGGGAGGAGGAGGATTCACAGATTTGCATCCCACCAATGCCAAGGAAAAAGAGCCGCTTTGCAGGTTTATCTACACCCCAAAGGAAAGGGCTTGTCAGGCACTCTCCCTCAGCACAGAAGCAGTGTTTTTGGTGTTCCAAATCAGCCTTTATGATAATATCTGACACACATTATGTGCAAAAAAAAAAAAAAAATATGCCACCTTCATAGGCTGAGACCCTGGTCTGACAGCCATTGGCACTGAAGCCCCCTGGGTCTGGAAGGGGCATGGAGCTCTTCTGAGTAGGTACCTGAGTGGGTCCACAGTAGGTGGACAAAGCTGGTAGGACACTATGATTGGCAGGGGCACCAGCCAATGTCTCCTGGGCAACCAGCCCCAACACCTTTGTATTGTCAGCCAGGTGAGGCAGGGTGGGGAGTAGAGACAGGTGGACTGCCAAGAGGGGTCCCAGAGAGAATAGGCTGGAAGGTTCTGGCTGCAGCCTGTCTGGGTGAGGAAGGATGAAAGGACCTCTTTGATTCTCTTCTCCCTTTCCCTCTGCTCCAGCTCCAGGCCCTGGGTCCCCACATCCAACGCGGTCCTCGTCCCAGACATTAGGTACAGCACCCCCAGGCAAGGAGATGGTGCCCGGTAGCACCTGGCAGGTATAGTGGGGAGCCAAGGACTGGAACCTGTGCAGGGGAGAGGCTTTTGGAACTGACTCCCTCAGGGAACCCCTCACAGGCAGATGCCCCTTCTAGGAAGACACTGCATGCTTCCCACCTCCCAGCTGTGAGCCGGGGTCTTCCTTCTCCCCTTCCTCAGAGCTGCTTAGAGGGCAGAGGAGTGTAACCTTTGGATTCAGAGACGGGGGCCCACAGCCTGCCTCCATCACTCATGAGCTGCGCAGACTCTGAGCAAGTGCTTGGCTCCCTGACCCTCAGAGGTAAAAAGGACAGGGTCACCTAAGGCCTCAGGTGAGGGGTCAACAAGCCATCTGTAAGTGCCAGGCCACACAGGCCACACGAGGCTGGCTGGAGCAGGCTGCAAATCCCTCTCTCCGCTCGCCCAGTCTCTCTTCCCCAAATCCACCTGGGAAGCACCATCAGGAACTCTTCCTCCCGCTCTCGATCCGTGAGTCTGTGCTGCCTCAGGTATTCCCCCTCCACAGCCAAACCTCCAAGAGCCCTCTGCTTGCCTCTGCCACCTGTCCCCAGGCAGCTCAGCTGCTTCCATGGCCCTGCCTGCTGCTACCAGGCCTGGCCAGTTTACTCACCCCAATCAGTCTCTGCCTCCCCCAAGCTGGCTTGGCTCTAGCCCCTCCGGGAGGCCCTCCTGTTTCTGAGTCTGCAGGAAGGTCACCCCCACCAAGACCCTCAGGCACAGTTCTCAGTGGTTCTCTAATTATTCCAGGGACTGAGGCTTATCTGCAGTCAGACCAAAGCTTCTAGAACTGAAGTCTGTGTCAACAGGTATTCAACGACTGCTAGAAGCCCTCAGGAAAGTGACCTAATAAAATGGGTAAACTGAGGCACAGAGAAGGACAAGCCTACCCAATGCTTACCCAATGGACAGCCGTGAATATTTACAAGTTAGTGCATCATCTCCAAGTTAGTGCAAAAGAAAACCGGAAGGCAGGCCAGAACCCAAGGGTTCTCACAGCCCCCTGATACCTGCAGTGCCCGGGCCTCAGTGGATGGTGGCTTCAGCCCCTCCTTCAGGCCAGCACAATAGGGCCGTCCATCCTGGGAACCAGAGCTCCTCTCCAACCCTGCCAATCAGTCATGGCCCCCCAAATCAAGATCAGAAATGGTTACAGGCAGGCAGGCGCTGCCAGGCATGAGCCAGGGGACACTCTTTCCAGGGTGAAGTCCCAAGGGAAGTGAGGCTTACAACATTCCAGCCAAATAAAACCCCCACACAACAGACAGGATGAGCCATGGGTCCCCTGGGAGGGGGAGGCTGTCAGCTGTCCATCTGCTCACCTCCAGGGGGTGGGATGACTCTTCGGCTGTCCCTCCCCTGTGCCCGGGAAGCCAGGACCCCACACCACCCACTCACCCGGGTGGCAGGCCAGATCTGCAAGCCATGCCCATCTCAATGCCCTGAGCCTCTCCCCAGAAGAGCAGGGACCCATGGGAAGCACTGCCTCCTCCTCATCAGCCTACCCCAGGCCCCACGTCCCCACGCTCACAGGGGCAGCCAGCCACAGCAGACAGCCTGGCGCTCAGCCCTCTGGAAGCTCTGAGAAGACAATCGCTCTCCTCCTAACCCTGCTTCTGGCAGGCAGAGGACCCAGACTACCCAAACAGCAGTCTCCAGGGCAGGCCCTCGTGGCTCGGTCTTTAGGGGAAACTGTTTGTGCTCCCTGGCCAAGCAATTCGTCATGAGCTAGAGGTCAAGGGTCAAAAACCAGAACATGATAATTGGGCCAAGAGAGCTGGAGTGAGTCATGGGTTTACCCTCCTCCTCAGTGAAGCTCTGGGGACATGAGGAGGGGCCCAGGGAAGGACAGATGGGTGGCTGGACCCCACACCATGAACTTTGAGGACTGACTTAGAAGGAACCTCCCACTCCTTCCCCTCTGCTGTCAGATCTCTTACAGCTCCAGATCTGAGGGATCTACCAGACCCTTCTGAATCATCGTGCTTTAGTCTGGGCAATTTTCGAAAATGCACTTTGGCCTGTGGAAAGAAATAGCTCCTTTTATGACCCATCAAAACACCTTCGCCCATGTCCAATGGAAGCCCCAAACTTTGGCTGGGGAACAAGTTCCCACCCAGTCCCTGGCCTTCCTAACAGCACTGCCTTCAGCCCTATGCCTCCAAAGTGGGTTTCACCTTTTGCCAAAGCCCCTGAGGACAACCACTCTACCCACCAGGTCACCGAGCCCCCTCAGAACCTCTGGGGGTGGGGCAACCAAGGGCACCCAGTGACCCAGAACCCACATGTGCAGCCCACCAGAAGCAGCAACCTCAGGGACCAGCACAGGGTCAAGGCCTTTCCAGGACACATGCACCTCTCAGGGGCACTGCTTGGGGGCCACTCCCGGACTGTGGGGACCCACTTGGAATCTCAGGGATAGAAAGGTTATTTTAAGCTGAAGACCTGATATTCAACAGAGGCAGAAAGAAGCTCCTCAGAGCTTCTCTGCTGGCGAACAGCAGCAAGTTCTAGGACATGAGGCCACCAGCAATCCTCTTGGGGAGCTTCATGGCACAAAGAATGACCCTGGACCCTGGAGCATAAGCAATCACCACAAACGTCCTCGTCTCCTCTGTCCTAAGACTCCATCGGCCTCGTCTGAAGAAGCCAATGTGTCCTCCTCGGGGCCTCTCCTCCCCTCCCTGTTTCTCACCCTACTAAATTAGGTAGATAAGCCCCAGATTGAGGCCACCCTTCTACTCACTGAGCAGACCCTCCCAGACTGAAGGTAAGGCCTCCTCCCTGACACCTGGGTCAGCCGTGACATCACCACCTGGCATGAGGCCCCTGGAGGCTGAGCTCTGCATGGATGGAGCAGAACCCCCATCCCAGGCCCACGGGAGCCTAGCTACAGCCAGTCGGCTGCACCCCAGTTGCTACATAAGAACCTGAGGATACTCAGACCTTCTTAGGTTCCTGGAGACTTGAGTAACTGAGGTCAGAAAGCAACTCTAATGACCACTGCAGCGACTCCACTGGCAGCCGTCTGGGTACACACGGTCATGCGAAGCCAGCGCAGGGGCTCCACAAGCTATTTGTGGGTGTCTGGGGGTGGTACTAGAGATGGAACTCAGGGCACTTTACCACTGAATTACATGCCCAGCACCTTTCTACTTTTTATTTTGAGACAGGGTCTCTCTAAGTAGCCCTGTCTTGCTTTGAATTTGCCATCCTTCTGCCTCAGCCTCTGGAGTCCGTAACAGACCACACCCAGAGACACTCTTCTTGTGTCTTCGGACTTCACCGCTTGCTTCCTGGAAACAGCTCCTACTCCACCTCATTCCCACATGTAGTGCTAGGCTCCAACCTGATGGGCCAAAGCCAATCCTGCAGTCACAGCAGTGAGTCCAGGGATGGCCACAGCATGCCCCAGGAGGACCAGAGGGTCCTGTTAACTTCTGGGTCCTAGGAGTGGGAAGGGTGAGCATCTCCACCATGAGAGAAGCCTGTCACTGAGCACAGAGGGAAGGAGAGAAGGAGGAAGAGCCTGACAGGCCTGAGGCCCAGTCCCGTGGTCCCCAGAGCTGGCCTGTCCTCCAGCTCCTACATGAACTGTGGGCAGATTCCTTCCAAGAGGTCCGTCCCCTCTTTGGCTGAAGTGAGTGTGAGCTGAGTCTGCCCCTTGCAATCCCAAGAGCCAGGAACACCCACCCTGCCCAGCAGCCAGGCGGCCCACAGAAGGCAGCAAGGCAGCCAGCTCAGGGTGGGTGACCACCAAGATCAGACATGGCCCACTGGGCCGACTGGGAGCTGAGCTCCATCCAGAAAGCCTAGTCCAACTTTCCAGAACAGCCAAGTCCCTTAAGAAGCCGAGCAATAGCACACTCAATGGAGGTCCCCAGGGACAGGAAGACGAGGAAGAAAGAGAGCTCCCATCTAGCCCTGGCACTCTCCAGGCCACGGCCCCAACTGGAATCCAGCCGTGAGCCAGACTCGTCACACCTAGCCAGGCCTCCAACTTGGGGAATGAGAACTCGAGCTTCAGTGGAACCTAGGCGGGTCCACAGCACAGCTCCCCGCCCCCCACTTCTGAATCAGGTTCTCAAGAAGCTGCTCCACAACGGAGAGTTTAAACTCACACTCTCCGCCCAACCCTGTCTTGGCTGGTGGAGGTGAGGGGTCTTGCCTCCCCGGGAAGAACCAGGGCTGGTCCATGCACACATCTGCTGAATTCTCAATCCACCAGCCTTTCTGCTCTTAGGTTTCCTTTTATAACATCTGCCTGATTCCCTCGTTGGTTAAAGTAACACCTTGAACACACACTTGCTTCTATTTCTATAGGACGTCATGATTTTATCTTATTTTGGAAATTAGCTTCTAAAACACAGAAGAACTCTGGGGCTGAGACAGGAGCCAGCTCATAGGCTCTGGGCCCTCTTAGGCATCCTAGGATGTCCTCTGCCCTGTTCCCCTCATGGCCTCTCAGGTCTCCACGGCCTGGCTCCAGGGGCCCAATCTGGAACTCAGCTTGGCTTCCCGCCAATGGGATTAGACCCAGCTGTGTAGTCCTGGGCTGGGCCGCCATCTGTAGGTGTGAGTGGAGGTCAAGCATCCATTGGGGCAGTGTTCACATTCATGGCCATCCTCTCTTCCTTCCTCTTCCTCAGTTAGCTCCTCAGGGGAGCCTTTGTTCACATCCAACCACAGACTCAAGGCAGACAAGATAAGTACCCACACAGAGGTGTCCAGGGCCAGCCTACCAGGGGCCCGCCCACCCCCCCAGGCACCTGTCACTGGAGCTAATGTCGAGCCGCACCCTGTGATCCAGGCCAGCGCTGGGGAGAGAAATCTGCTGCATTGGGCTCCGAGTGCAGTTCAGTGGTGGAGCGCTTGCCTAGCATGTGAGAGGTCCTGGGTTTGATCCCCAGCATCACCGAAGAAAGGAAGGAAGGAAGGAAGGAAGGAAGGAAGGAAGGAAGGAAGGAAGGAAGGAAGGA
>JAJEJO010000688.1:464056-558068 GCA_020662805.1 Glaucomys volans | reverse complement strand
GGAAGGAAGGAAGGAAGGAAGGAAGGAAGGAAGGAAGGAAGGAAGGAGGGAAAGAGGGAGGGAGGGAGGAAGGAAGGAGAGAAAGAGGGAGGGAGGGGTGGAGAGGAGAGGAAACCAAAGGAAAAAGAAATGTGCCTTCTTTCCCATTTTCTGTTCCTCTCAGACACTATTCATTTCCACATTTATCAATCACCTGTCAGGTCTCAGGTGCTGTATTGGGTGCCATTGGGATTCCAGAAGTTCGTCCCCTCAAGGGACTCATCTCCAGAGACTCAGGCAAAGAGCAACGTACACAAGTAGACACAAAGACAGATAAAATAGCTAATGATAACGACAGGCACCATCACCAGCGCACCTGCAATGAGCCAGGTAGATGTGAGATACTGAACGAATCCTTAACCTGCACGGGAACCCAGGAATAGACACCGTGTCGGGAAGTGGAGGTGTGGAGGGGATCGACCTCAGCAGCCTAGCTGGAGAGTCTGAATCCCATCCCTCCCCGCTGGTTATTACCTACAGATGTCTCCAGGGGGCCTGGCATGACCATGGGGTTGGAGGTGCTCCTCAGTCCTTCAGTGCCCAGGAGTGCATCACCCTCAAGTCACTAGGCACGTCATTATCACCAACAGCCATGACAGAGAGCTTCTGACACATGAGGGGCCACCCTAAGCACCATGAGCCTCATTTAATCTGCCCCCAAACCTCTCATAGCAAGTAATGCTGATGTTGCTTTGAAGGTGCAGATGGAGGGGGCAGAGGGTGAGGCTGGGTGCTTCTGCACCAGGGTTCTCCACCAGGGTCCCTACCGGAGGGCCTGGGGTCCTGCAGCCTCCGCAGTGCTGGGTCCTGGCTGGGGCTGCTTCTACCTTGGGTCTCACTTCACCAGCTGGTCCCCATCCTTCCCAGGGCCATGGCTCCAGGCACCCGGATGAAGGCATCTGGCCAGAAGAGAAGCAGCGGGAGCTCTGCCGCCAACACTCAAGCCCCCTTGCTTTCCGCTCTCCCGGTCTCTGCCCCTTAGCTCAGAGCTGCAGACCATCACCCACGGGCTGAACGGGGCACAGAGGTAGGTTTTGTTTGGCATTCACAGTGGTTTTTCATTTTAACATTTAAAAATTGGGAACTTTTCTTAGATATGTGGATTTAAACTTTCCATAATAACTTTTTAAAAAATACCTTTTAAAAAAATGAATTCCTAACTTTCCTTGAAAACTTGGCCCTTCTATGACCAGCCCCACATCTGCAAGACAGATGTGACAGATAAGAAATCAGATAGTTACAGTAAACAAAGTAAGGACCCCTTATTTGAATAGTTGGGACCAGATACCACTGAGCAGCAACTGCACCCCGGCACAGGGCAGGGGTCTCAGTACAAATCTGCCACCAGCCTCCCTCTCCTTGCCTGTCTGGTCCCTGCGAACATCGTGGCCTGGCCTGGGTACAGAAAGCCCTCCACAGAGGGACGGCTCTGCTGTCTCCCAGCTGGAATTGGACATTTTCTTAAAGGGATGAATCTCAGGAAGTCCCTTCAACTCCAAAGCAAGCAGGGCCCAGCCATGTTTGACCCAAGTTCTGAATGGTGCATGCCCAGAACCTTCTTCCCACAAGTTCCTATGCTGAGGGCCTGGGGACCTCTCAGCACAGGTGCGTGCACTCAGCGTGGGAAGGACATCAGGCCAGCCCAGGCAGCCATGCCACCCCATGTGGCTGGGGAGGAGCACATGCCTAAGAAGCAGGTGGTGACTCCTCCGATCCTCCCTGGGAAACAGCAGGCCTGAGAGATCAGCACCAGTGCCCCCCTCCCCCCCACAGGCACAGGGACACTCACGATGTTCATGAGGGTGAGCACGTAGTTCTGCACGTGCTCCTTGCCGTGGAAGCGAACCACCGAGTCGTCCACCGCCAGCAGCACCTCGATGCTGTAGCTGCCCGGCTTGGCGTGGCGCCGCTTCCGCTCCGCATCGCCCAGCCGGTCCCCCACCAGGCCCAGCAGGTTGGGAAGGTCGCCCAGGCCAAAGGCTGGAACCAGAGGGGAAGAGAGTGAGCTGGTGCTGCCGTGCACTGATCTCTGAGAACGGTCATTCGTCCACAGTTAGGGGAGGATCCCAAGAGAGTGGCCAGGGCAGGGCAGAGGCCACCGCCACACCCACGGGCACCTGGGTGAGTCTGCGGGAGGGGCCCCACCCTCCTTAGATGGAGGGATGGTAGGTAGGCCATAAGTGGGGGCCCTGCCCTTGAGTCCACAGCCTAGTGGACAGAGAAGGAATCAGATGGCAGCAAGAAACAAGGTGAGGATCCCTTATTTGAAATGCTTGGGACCAGAGTTTTTCAGATTTTGGAATATTTGTCTTGACTTTGCCAGTTGAGCATCCCGAATCCAAAAATTGAGTGTGACAGCTCCTGACGGCCATGGTGTCTAAGCCCACCAGTGAGTGCAGCTCACACACACACACAAAAAAAAATCACTAGGAAAAAAGAGGAACAGCCCCTGAGAAGGGAGGAGAAGGGGCAGTATGCTTTGCAGGAAGTGGAGAGAAATAACAGCCACCCCAAGACGTGAGCAGAGTCTGGAAGCCTCAATGATACAAGTGAAATACTGGACTTAACCCTTGGGAGTCCTCCCTGCCAGGTCTATCAAACAGAGGCTCAGAGAGGTTACCTGATTCACCCTCGGTCACACAGCAAGTTAAAGGCAAGAGCCCAGATGTAAACCCATGTCTCTCCCTCCTCCATTACCACACCATACCAAGGCCCACCCAGATTTCCCTCCCAGCGAACATGTGGGGAATTAAGGGGAAAGGGAGCTGACATTGGCCATAGATGTTGGAGATGTCTCAACTACATTCCTCTATGTGTCCCTCCTCCTCAGGCCCTCCAGGCACAGCAGGGGGCCTACCAGACCTGGAAGGCTTAGAGGAGCCCACCCAAGAAGCCCCAAGTGAATGTAAAATGGTGCAGTTGCTTTGAGAGAACAATTGGCAGTCCCCCAAAAATTTGAACCTAGAGTTACCATACGACCCACTAATTGCACTCCTAGGTCCAGAGAACGAAAGCATCTGCTCACATAAAACCTGCAGGCAACCCTCGCAGAAGCACTGCTCTCATAGCCCAGGTGGAAACCATCCAACGGCGCCTCGGCAGATGGAGGACAAACAAGTAAACAAAAGGTGGCATATTCACATGGCGGAACACCACTCGGCCACAGAAATGAGTGAAGCATCAATACACACCAGAGCGAGAACGGAAGCCCGTCACCAGAGGCCACAAGCTAGATGATTCCTTTTGCAGGAAACATCCGGAAGAGGAAATCCATAGAGATAGAAAGTTGCCAGGGACCTAGAGAGGGAGAAACAGAAGTGACCACTAAAGGGCATGGGGGTTTTCTGGGCTGAAGGAATGTTCTGGAATCAGAGAGGGATAATGGCTGCATGGCATTGTGACTACAGAAAAAATGAATCCTTTAAAATGGTTAAAATAGTGAAATGTAATTTATTTTTTGAAAGCAGCGGCAAGTTGGGCCTGTGGACATGCCTGGAGTCCCAGCTACTCGGGAGGTCAAGGCAGAAGGACTGCAAGCTCCAGGCCGGTCTCAGCAATTTAGCGAGACTGTGTCTCAATACGAAAAACCAAAAAGGGCTGGGGTGTAGCTCAGTGCTAGGGCACCCTGGGCTCCTGGGCTCAGTCCCCAGTGTTGCAAATAAATACGCAAATGGGGCAGTAGCCCTGAGCCCAGGCTGGCTGGCCACCCCCGAGGATGGGCTGCCCTAGCATCTGGAAGCCCCAGCCCTGGGACAGGGACAGGACCCTGGCCACAAGACTACATGCCCTGATCATGCCCAGTTGCCTCCTCAGGGACCCAGGGGGAGGGAAAGGGTTACAGAGAGCAGGTCCGACTTGCAGAAGGAAAGGCGGGTTGGGAGCAGGGGGCGTCCAGAGCACAGCTGGAAGGCCAAGGCAGGGTCCTCGGGAGTCCTGGAAGGAATGGAGTGAGCGGGGTGTGCACCCAGGGGCCCAGCCAAGGGCATTGCTAACTCTGGACTCAGGAGGGTTTTGATTTCCCCCGAGCCCTGGAGGAAGCATGGCCGACCACTACTTAGGGGCCTCTCAAAGACCTGTGAGAGTGCGTGAGTGTGCACAGGGGTGGTCTAGCATGTGTAAGCACGAGTGGGGGTGGGCAGATGAGAGTATGCGGGTGTGCCAGTGAGTGTGTGTTAACGCGCAGCAGTACACCAGCGTTGGTGCAAGTGTGGGGCCTCACAGGTACGTGTCTGCGTGTGCACGGAGGTAAGTGTGAGTGTGGGTTTGTACTAGCTCATCTGTGTGTGTCTGTGTGCACGTTGTGCATGTACGTGTACGTACGCCCTCTTCAGAAAGCAGCAGCCTACCCTGAGTGCCGAGAGGACACCCAAGTTCATGGGTGTACATCAGACCCCCTTACAGTGGGGCCCAGGAGGCAGGAAGCCCCTCCAAGGACACAGCTCAGCTAGCAAGCCTGTCTCACACAGCCCTGAGGCCTCCCCTCCCACCTCCCGACCGCATGAAGAGGAGCCCAGGGGGTGACAAAGACCATGAAGCCCGAGTGTCTGTGCTCCAGGAGCTCCTGGCCAGCCTGGGGAGGGAGCAAGGAGCATTCCAGGGTCTGACGGCCTAGGGGAGGGGGCACCTGCACAGGATGGGGACAGGCAGAGATGGGGTGCCCAGGCTGAGGGAGAGTCCTCCCAGGCCTGGCTGTTGGCTTGGCTCCAGGCCATTTCCTTCCTTCATGCTGAGAAGCAGACCCAGAGCCAAGACAAAGCCTTTCCTCTCACTCCAGCAGGTGACGAGAAAGGCAGGCCCAGACACGTGTCCCCACACGCAGGGTTCATGCCCACTGCTGCCCTCAGATCCGAGCACAGGTGTGCAAGAAAGTCCTCTATTGTCCCCTGTGTTTCTGAGGAAGGGCCACAGATGGGCTGGCCCACGCAAGTTTCAGCCAGGCAGCCTGGGGTGCGGAAGAGACACATCCCTGCTTCCCCACACCGGAACTCGACTCCCGGAGCTCAGCACCTCAGCCTCCAGGCCTGTGGGCAGAGGAGTTTCACTCCAGCTCACGGTGGTGGAGCTGGACTCCCTGAGGCCTTTCCCCGGAGGAGGATTCACGGTCTATTGATGGAGAACTGGCCTCAAATCAAATGAGTCCAAGGGAGACTACGGCTCCTCCCAGCCATGATGGGGACAGTGCCCACCACCAGCTGCTGGCTCCCGAGCCCCAGGCCTGCAGAATCTGCTGTAGTTCCTCTTCTGAGTGACACTCGGAGCAGCTGGGGCTTCAAGGAAGGCATTGTGTGTGGGGACAACTGGTTTCCAGGCATTCCTTCACGGGGGCCCCAACCCCACAGGGTCCAGGCACAGGGTGTGGCCCTCCCAGGACCAGATTCCACTCAGGCCTCGTCATCAACTCTGGGCTGAAGGGGCTTCATGAAAAAGCTGAGTCTGACCTGAAGCTGGCCACGGGCCAGGACCAGCACCTGTCACACGCTCTGTCTCATTCACCCCGCCAAGGGTCCCGAGTGCAACCTGTGTGCAGGCCCCTGTGCTGGCCAGCAGGATGCAGGGGAGCCCACCCGAACACCCGGTAATTATCCCCAGTAACTACGATGAGAGCTACCATTTATCAAGTGCCCACTGTATAGCGAGTCTACACTGGGATTTTTATATTCACTCTCACCAATACAAATAATAATTAGCAGGTAGACAGGGATCCTCCCCACTTTCCTGATTAGGAAAACCAGGCTCAGAGACATTCAGGAACTTGGCCAGGTCACAGAGTGGACAGAGTAGGAGGCAGGAATTTGAAAAGGGCCGCTGGATGCAAAACTGATCTCAATGACCTGACATCAGGCAGCTTCCCCAAGCACCTTACGAACTTCCTTCCTGCGGCTTCTACAGGGTGGGGTTGGATGGGTTTTTAGGGTAGAGAACTGCAGCCATTCCACCTTCTGTCTTGCTCAGAGACGGCCTTGAGAGGGAATGGGGAGCCCCTCGGAGAAGTCCAGAGGCCTCAGGATCAGAGTTCAGGACCTCAGTGGCTTCTCCGGCCCCAACTCCAGCTAGTTATTGTGGCTCCTTCAATCCCCTGGGGTTTCTCTGCTGGGACCGCAGGTTTATGTGGCCCAGTCTCATTTTACAGATGAGAAAACTGAGGTCAGGCACTAAGAGATGAAGGCCAGAAGTTACCCTAGAAGTGTAGGCAGAGGTGGCGTTCGGGGCCCCGCCCACATCCTACCTTCATTGTGAAGGTCTGCGTGAGGTTCTGCCCACTCCCGCTGGACGGCTTCCCGGCGGTACACCACGTGTGTCCTCCCGCCGGCCTCCTTCTCCTGCTGCCCTCGCTCCAGAGGCTCAATGAAGTAGTCAGAGCTGTCTGTGCGGATGAGGCCCGCCTGGCAGGGATGCAGCCAGCAGGAGGAGAGAACGAGAAGAGGTGTGAATGCATGGTACAAGTCAGGTGGGCGTCCCCGAATGCAAACGTGGTCCCTGGACAGGCCTCCCGGCCTGGGGCTGCAGGCTTGGGAAGCCTGGATCCAGGAAGTTCTGTGGCAGGGAAGCAGAGGGAGCGGGTAGGAAGCTGGGCGGGGTGGGGGCCACACTTACAATGCCATGTATCCACAGGGCCCTGATAAAATTTCATTTGAACAAAGGGTCAGTTGCTTTAAAAGTGGCAGAAGCATGAATGTCACAAGGGATGAGCTCACACAACAAGGGCCACATCCCAACCAAAGCACACAAGATGGATTTGGCTTTCCCCTCCGGCAGACATCAAGCACGATCGCCTCTGAAGTGGGCGGTGGCCCCCACTCCAGTGTGAAGCGCCCCTGCTTCAGAGGTAAAGCAGTGTGACCTATACCAGGGAGGGGGCAGCTAATGCTCCCCGCTGAGAAACAAGCCGGGATCCCGCTCAGGACCACACATTCTGTTTTCCATCTAATTTTTTGCATGCATCAAAATATTCCCTTAAAAAAAAAAAAGCAGGCGTTGGCTGTGGAAATAAAAACATAAAAATATAATCTTGGCCAAGCCCAGCAACTGTGATATTAGCCACCAAGGAAGGTAATAACCAAAGGGGTCAATAAAACATAGAATAGATGTGTGTTAACATACGTGTTCGCCTGCAAATGCATAGACACGAGCGCACATGCACCTCGTCTCTGTGAGACCAGCCCGCCTACCACAGTGCGTGGAAAACAGTAGGCGATGTTTAATAAATGCATACATGCTGGATTTGGATCTGTTCACTCATTCAGCAAGTATCCACTGAGCACCTACAGAATATGGGCATGGGGCACGTCACCCTGAACACAAAGCCAAACATGAAAGAACATTTTCACAAGTCAATGGCACCTGGGCCACCGGCACTCCATTTTCTTTTTGTTTCTTGCTCATGGGACTCGCCGTGTCACCAAGGCTGGCCTTGACCTCTTCATCCTCCCATCTCGGCCTCCCAGGCAGCTGGGATTGCAGGTGTGTGCCACTGCACCTGGCTTTGAACTCCCTTTTCAAGCAGTCATGTTAGTCAACTGGATTCCACCCATTTCCCCCAGCTCAGCCTGTTCTGGAGCTGCATCTCAGGGAGTCCCTCCAGGTCCACTGAACACCCACCCCAGCAACAACCCAGCTTTCTAATACCCTCTCATATGTGTTGATGAAGATGAAAACACCCTTCTGCATCAAAACCAAGATGGCAGCCTTCCAGAGCTCATCACGGTCACCATCAGGAGGCCAAGAATCGTTCCAGGGAAAATGGCGACATTATTGTAATGAGTTTGCAGCTTCCCCTGGTTCCATTCCATCAGGTGATATGCAACGGTGTGCAAAAGTCCTGGTGTGCTTGTTAAAATGTCAGCATCAAACCTTATACTGAGCAAACACCCTGCCCAGTGCCGTGGTGGGGCGTGACCAGGGACCCCAGAGGCAGTCCTGAAGGATGGGTACACATCAGGCTACTGGTTGTGAGAATCAGAAATCCAACTTGAACCCCTCTGGCCCAAAGGGGAATGTGTTGGCCCCATGACAAATCCCAGCAGGGACAGGGACTGGAAGTAAGAAACTAGATGCCCCCCACCCCACCCCCCCGGTCCCTGGCATCAGCTGCACTTCTCTCCAACATGCTCCGTATCTCCCATGCTTACTGACATCTCCACTCTGCCCCAGAGACGATGAGACCCTCCCTTCACACTCCCATGAGCACAGCCCAAGGGAGGGCAGTGGTTGGTCCAGGTTGAGTCACATAATCACCCTGGGATTGGCAGCCACTCTGAGACATCCGTAGACAGAGGAAGGGGATAAATGCAGGGAAGAAGGGAGAAACTAGTGGGCTTCTCAAGTGGCCCACCCAAGACGGAAAGCACAAGTTGTGTAGAGGATCCCTTGGGCCAGGGTGTGGAGGCATAAGGGACAGTGTTGGCCAAATCTCAGGGCCTCTGCCACCTGCAGAACCTCCCAAAGGAAGCCTGTCTTCCAGGGTACATGAGGGCCAGAGGGCACAGGGACAGCTGCGGTCTCCAGGCCAGGGCATACACCAGAGCTACTGCAGTCCCGTGGACATGAGGGCATCCGAGGGGACTCCCAGCCATGCCCCTCACCTTTCCATCCTCCTTCCTGCACCCCTGTCTGAAATGGAGGTGGGGGGCCATTCCTGCCCTCTCAGCCCAGGCCCACCAGGCCCACTCATCCAACCAGGCTGGCCCAGGTGTCTGTCAGCCCCTCACATCTCCCTCAATCAGGCTGATGGGAAGAACCCTCCAGACCAGAAGGCTGAATACCCCGCCCAGCCTGTGGGCCCACACTGGCCACCTCACCAAGGCCCTCCTCTATCCTGGGACTTAGTTAACCAACGGCACAAAGGGGTGCCTTCAAAACCTGGCACTCCTGCCTAGAATCCACGAGGCCTCAGAAGTGGAATGCAGTTCCAGAATGCCCTGATGGCTAGAGCCGAGCCGTAAGCCACGGCCTTGCAGCCCACATCACGCACCACAGACCTTTCTAGAGCGTCCTGCTTGTCTGTCTGAAGCTTCCTGCCTCAACAGCAAATCCAGCAGGGGCGCTTCCTTCGTTCTGCCTCCTGAGACAGAGCTTTCCTCCCTCACACAGCAGGTTCTGAGCAGGTCACAGCTCACCGCTGCACACCTGGCAATCCTCCCCTTGTGAACAGTCTCATTGTCACTGTCATTATTAATAGGAGGGCCACCGCGTGTGTTTACACAGCCGTGTGGCACGGGCACTAACATCAGGCCCATTTTGTGGATGAGCAAACAAAGGTTCAGAAAGATGAAGTCATCCACCCAGTCACCCAGCGAGGGTCGGCACTAGAACAGGAACCCAGCTCTGGGCAGCTCTGACCACTGGGTTCTGTTACCTCAGGTCACCTCTGGCCTGGGCACACGGAGACGTTCCTCTCCTGACCCCACCTTCAATCCCTGGGCCTCTGTGCTAGGGCGCCGGTGCCGAGCAGGACGCGCCCTTCCCGCTCAGGCAAGACCTTCCCTGGAAGCCAGCCCACCTCCCACCACTGAGGTGAGCAGGGGGGACTCACAGCACATGACCCGTGAGAGAAACAAGCCCCTCCTCCTTCTCAGGTGGCCTCAGCCCAAAAGGATTCTCAGCCCCACAAAGCCCCTGGGTGTCCCCACCACAGGTGGGATCCACAGGCTCCTGAGTCTGGTCCAGCCTCCCTATCCTCAGGCCTCACCCCAGGGGAGAGTGAAGAATCTGCCTCCCCTTGACTGTTAAGGACAAACGAGCCAAGCAACCTGGGAAATAAGTTTCTAACTTTCCTGGTGACTGTGCATCCTACCAGCCTTTCCATGAATCAAGGGCAGACCCTCCCCAGAGACTGTCCTTGTCCCATGAGTGCGTTATGCCTGGACCTTGCTCAGGTCCGGCTCCCCTGGGCCTCAGATGCCCCTGCCGGAGAGACTAAGGGAAGGTGCACTTGGCCCAGGGCCAGCTCCAGCTATTATTAAACTTCATCAAGAACTGCAAGGTGTGGCCCACCTGGGCGGCATGGCCCCGCCCTCCCCCACAGAACTCAGTCTCCCCCTCTGCACAGTGAGAGGTTTGGCCCAAGTTCCTCTGAATCTCTGCCCTGGCCAGGAAACCAGGCACCACACGGGGCAGACAGACTGGCAAGGAGAGCTTCCTGGCTCCCTGCCTCTTCGCTAAATTACTCCCATTTCTTTCAATTTATGAGATGTTTATATTTCTGAAAAGTGGTGGTTAATTTTAAAGCACTAAAATCAAATCAAATTTCTGGATAAGAAATCAAGAACAAGGGGGAATATAAATTCTGGTAGGCTGGAAAATAAAAGCCAGCCATATCTATTCCCACCAACGTTTTTGCAAACAGTTCATAAGTAGGAAACACACACTAGAAAGGCTCTTTATGCAATAAAAACAAACAAAAAAATCACTGATGGCACACCATGGAGCCACATACCACATGGCCCCCGGCCGATCGCTCCAAATGGGAACTCTCCACGAGCTGGCCTGGCCACCTCAGCCTCCCTCTAAACTCCTTTTCATGTGGCTGTTCTGCGGTGTCTTTCCTGGGAGATGTGTGGCTGATTGGGGGCCAGGGTGGGGAGGACTGTTTGAATTTTCCAGTGTGACTGGTGACATTGTTTCAGCAGCAAAGGCAACAGCTCCATCTGCCTCGATCCAAAGGCCTCTGGGCCTCCCTATTTGAGGTTTTCCATTCCAGGTTCCCCTGGGGAGGCCCCAAGTCCAGGTGTCATTCCAGGGCACCTGAAGAAGACCTGGTCACATGGTAACTGGAGAGGTGAGGGCTGGCTTAGGCATCGCCTTGTGTTCTGCTGTGGGCTTCACTGAGCAAGTGCAGTTTGTCACCAGTAAATGTCTAGGATCAGAATGAAGTCCCCAGTATTTTAGCGCATAATGAAAGCCAAATTATTTTGAAATCTGTATTACATGCACATGTGTATGTGCAGGTGTTTATTTCTAAAATTGCATGTGTATGTTTGTAAATTGGAAGGCAAGCAAACTTCTAGGGAGGCCAGACGAAGAGATTCGTAGGACTGGGGAACATTCTCAGATGGACCAGAAGTCCAAGCTTAGACATGGGCAGGTCCCTAATGGTGCTGTCAGGTGCAGAGACAATGAGGAATGACCTAATCTACAGTCCAGACAGGTCCAGATGGCTCTGAAAGGACAGCTATATGCCCTCTGGGAAGGGGAACTCCTGAGTCTCCTCACTGTCCCCTTGGATTTTCCAACCTTCTCCAAATACCTAGAGAGGAGACCCATTTCAAGATGGTGGCTCCGTGGAGCCAGTGACAGGGTGGGCTGGGGTCCTCTCCTTTCTCCTTGCACAGCTGGCCTATTCTGGACCTTCTGGAAGAGAAAGATGCAGGAAAAGCTGCCTCCTGGCCAACCATCCTACCACCTCCTAAGGAGAGTGCATCCCCTCCTGAACTTGTTCCAGAAATTTCATCACAAGGGATTTATTGCCACGGGGGACCCTTGGCCAGCTGTGCTATCTCAGGTTTTAAGCTTCCAGAAGATCTAGCTTTAAAACTGTTCCTCTGTATGAAATGGAAGAAAACTAGAGTCTGGGGTGAGAAGCAGGAATCCTTTCCACCAGATTCCTGAAGGGATGGCTGGATGTCCCCACCCACACCTGGCATCTGCACACTCTCCCCGCCACTTCTACCTCTCTCTAGACCGCATGTCTCCTGTAACTGCTAAAACCTCAGCCACCTTGAGTGCATGTCTCCTTCCTTCCCACCACCATCTGGCTCACCCGCCCCAGCACAGCTCCCTCCTTGTCCCCCGCCAGGTCCTCACCACCTCACCTCCTCCCTGAGCGTCTCACACATCTTGTTCTCCGTGCACCATGGTTCTCCTACAGACACCCAAAATTCTCTCCCCCAATCCCATCCTGCCCTCCCAGAGAAGCTCCTCTGCCCTGCTCCAGCCCATCCACACCCTATCCATGGTCACGCACTGATGGGGGTCACATGTGCCCGTGTCCACCACTTGAGACACAGTCACACATCTCGTGTGCTGACACTGGCCAGGGTTCCGCTGCATTCCCACAGTACAGGTCCGTTCAGGTCTCCCCAGGCGCCAGCCCAGCCCTCACCTGACTGTGAACTGCCCTCCCCACTGGGCCCTCCCCCTCACCTCCCTCCTGTGCTCAGGGTCACCTCCCTCTCACCTCCTCAAGGACTCAGCTCCTGCATTCAGTACCCCTCTTCCCAGCGTCACCATGTTCCCCTCTGTGGGACTATTGCCACCAGCATCCAGGAGGACTGGAGGATCCCCCACCCTCTCCACTCCTCCCTCCTGTTCCTAGCCAGCTGTTGCTCCCGGAGCTGTGTACGCCCGCTGCCTCTGTGCCCCATGGACTCCCTCTACCCGCCCCAAATGACTCCGAGAGCCACCACTTCCTGGAAGCTATCACCTGTGACCACTATGTGACCAAAGCTAGCAATCACTTCTTTTCCCTGGTCTCCTCTAACCATGAACTCTCCCTGGGCATTTCCTCAATCCTGGCTTAAGAGACACTGTATTTTCAGATAATTCTCAAATTACATCTGCAGCCCTGACTCCTCCCAGAAATCCTTAGGTGATTCCCCAAGAGCGCCCCTGATGGAGACCTGGACGGCCGTGAACTCTGGGTTCGACTCCCAGACTCACTCCTTCCCTGTCTCTCCTGTCTCTGCAAATAGCGCTACATTTTTTTCTGCTCGCTCAGATCAAAAATCAAGGGGAAACGGGAGCCCAAGGATCAAATCCCCAACCTCTGGTGGTTCTTGCAAAATAGGTTCAACTGAAAGCAGCGCCCAAAGTAAACTGCAGGGTGCAGCCCTCTGAGGGTCACGCTGGGCTGTCGTCTGCGATTCACGACAAGTGAGGGGCAGCCCCACCCTACACACCCTGCACCCTGGGACACGGCTCTGCCGGGACTCTTCAGGACGGCCCCATCCCTTCTCCCCCACGTGTCCTCGTGTCTGCATAGAGCATGCCAGGATTGGTGGGGTGGGGTGCAAGAAGACACATGACCAGCCTCTGCTCTCGAAGTAAGGAACTTGGTTCAGTCCCCAGCACCGCAAAAATAAAAAAATAAAAAAAAATTTAAAAAAAATGGGCAAAGGATCTGAATAGACACGTCTCCAAGGAATATATATATAAATGGCCAATAAGCACATGAAAAGATGTTCGGTATCATTAGTCACCAGGGAAATGCCAATCAGAACTGCACGAAACACTCCGTACCCACTGGAACAGCAGGAGGCAAAGTCAGATAACAACAAGGATGTGGAGAAGTCAGAACCCCCAGGCTTTGCCGGTGGGAATGCAAAATGGTTCGGTCGCTTGGAAAACAGTCTGGCAGTTCCTCAAATGATTTAATGGAATTGCCACATGATCCAGAAATCCACTCCTTGGAATGACCCAAAAGAGATAAGAACATACATCCACAAAAACACAGAACTGCATCGGTGGATGTTTATAGAAGCATTGCTCCTAGCAGTCAAATGGTGGAAACCTACATACCTAATGAAAGAGCACGTAAACCAAGCCTGGCATGCCACCGAGTGGAATATTACCTAGTCGTGAAAAAGAATGAAATACTGATACACGCCTCTACATGGATGAACCTAGAAAATACTATGCCAACTTAAAGAACCAGACACAGAAGACCACATATGAGTGCATTTATATGAAATATTCAGAATAGGGAAATCTATAGAAATCAGAAAGTAGGTTAGTGGTTGCAAGAGACTGGGGTAAGGAGGGGGTTGTGGGAATGATAGCTAAAGGGCATATATTTCTTTTTTTTTTTTTTTCGGTGCTGGGGATTGAACCCAGGGCCTTGAGTTATATCCCCAGCCCAAGGGCATATATTTCTTTCTGAGCTAATGAATATCTTCTAAAATTGACTGCGGTGATGGTTGCATATATCAGTGAATATAATAAAATCCATTGAATTGTACACTTTAAACAGGTGAGTTACATGGTACACAAATTACAGCTCATTAAGGTTGTTAAAAAAAAAAAAAGATAGCCAGGGGCAGTAGCACGCACTTGTAATCCCAGCGACTCAGGAGGCTGAGGCAGGAGGATCACAAGTTCAAGGTCAGCCTCAGAAACTTAGCAAGACCCTGAGCAACTCAGTGAGACCCTGCCTCAACATACAAAATAAGAAGGGCTGGGGATGTGGCTCAGTGGCTAAGTTCCCCAGAGTTAAATCCCTGGTATCAAAAAAAAAAAAAAAGCTGCACATTAGCGAGGAGAAAGACACACAGCACGTAGGTCACCCGCCACCGTGCAGCGTGAGTCAGCCTGCAGACGCTGAGATTCCATCTAATTCAAACCTGATGTGGAGCCCCGACCACGGGAGCTCTGCTGGAGGCTGGGGCAGCCAAGGCCTTGGCCCAAGCCAAGGAAACTCTGCAAGCTGATTCAGACTGAGCTGCAGCCTTGGGGACAGGCAGGGACAAGGAGCCCTTGGAGGATGGGGCCCCAAACAGTCAGACTTGCCCTCAACTGGCATGCTCTGCCACGCCCCAAAGGGCAGCAAGCACATTCCCAGAACAGGCTGAAGAAACATCCGGAAGAAAGCCCAGGAAGAGTGCCTGCGCCAGCTGCAGGCAGTTATCTGGGAGGACCACTTGGCTCCGTCCCCAGGGTCACGTCCTCAGCAGGCTCTGGGAGGACTGGGTGAAAGGCTGCTAAGGTCTTGCTGGGCCAGCCCAGCTGCAGCATGAATCCTTCTTCTGGGAGAGGCAGCACGGTGGGGGTGTGGCAAACGCCGGGACCCTAGCACCGAGTCAAGCGGCAGAGCCAGGGCAGTTCGAAGCCTGTCTCTGAGTTTCAAATCGCACAGTCCCGGGCAGGGTGCACAACATTCCTGTGCTTTGGGATTCCAGCAGCACCTATCTTGTAGAGATCGCTGAGAGAGACACACACCTCGGCGCCTAGAACGGTCCTGGCCGTGCATCCGGGGCTGTGTGAGGGTTTGCTTTGCTGTCCTGATTACCGTCATCGTCATGTGGACTATGCCCCTGTCACTCAAGAACGGAGCAGTGGGTTCAGGGCTGGGAGCAACACTCTGGAACCACAGGAGGGTTTGTCCCTAACTTCTGGCTGTACTTTGACCTGCTCAGTAAATGGGATGACATCCCTGAGGGGCGCGGGGGAAATACCAGTGGTTCAGCATCCTAAGGGGAAAAGTCTGGAAGAGGGTGATTTTAAAGGTAAAAAAGAATATGTACAGACAAAAGGTGGGGTGGAGACATACCCAGCTGTTAGGGAGTTATCTCTGGATGGCAAAATCACATGCAATTTCCTTCTCTTCAAACTTTTAGGTACTAGCTAACTTTTCTATGATTGTCACAAAAGGAAAGCTGATTCTGCACAGAATGACTGCCTACTAAAATCAGCAGGCAATTCTATAACACCCTCCCCTAAAACAATTTGGAAGAACAAAACAAGGAAACAAATTGTGTTAGATTTCTGTCCCTATGACAAAATACTTGAGACAATGAACCTAAAACGATAAAAGGTTTATTCTGGCTTAGTTTCAGTGGTTTCAGTCTGTGACCACTTGGCTTGGCTTCATTATCTTTGAGCCTGTGGTGAAGCAGAACATCAGGTGGGGACCATGTGGTGGCAGCAAAGCCACTCACCTCATGGCAGCTGGAAGCAAAGAGAGAAAGAGAGACCAGGGTCCCAATATCCCCAGTGACCACACTTCCTTCCACTAGGCCACACCTCCTCCAGGCTCCATCAGCTCCCAACAGCACCAAAGGCTGGCGAGCAAGCCTCTGGAGGACGCTCCACGTCCACACTACAGCACACCACAACGGAACCTCCCTTCCTCTCACCCAACTTCCTGCCAAGTGGTTCAGAGGCTGGGGAGTGACATAGCTGAGGTTCCATCCCCGCCCAGCTGGGGCCCTTCCCAGATGGGTGGGGGGCACACCAGGCCCCCCCATACCCCTCAGCCTTGGTTTCAAAGCTGAAGGGTTGGGGGAGGATCTGAACGGAGCCCTCCGGGCCTGGCCTGCAGTAGCGTGAGGTCTCCTCCTCCCTCCTTCCCTGGCCTGGCTCTCCCGGCCCCCCACAGCCCGACCCTAGCTTCTCGGTCAAACACACAGTCAACTTTGTGGAAGGCCACAGCGGTGGTCCTTGTACCCTGGCGCTCATCAAAGTCCCCTGAGGAATTTGCAGAACTGCCACCCAGGCCAGAGCCCAGAGCCAGGGCATCAAATCTCAGTGGGTGGGGCTGGGGCACCAGTATGTTCTTGGAGCTGCCCAGGGGTTCAGATGTGCCACCAGGGCCAAGAGCCACCCTCCCAAACTCTGGAGGCTTCCAACCAAACAGGTGACATTAAAAGGAATGTTAAGTGACAGTCCGTGTCTCAGAAGTCAGGCACACCTGTAATCCCAGCGGCTCTGAAGGGTGAGGGAGGAGGATTCCAAACTCAAAGCCAGCCTCAGCCACTGAGCAAGACCCTGTCTCTAAATAAAGTATAAAAAAATAAATAGGGCTGGGGATGTGACTGGGTGGTCAAGCACCCCTGGATTCAATCCCCGGTACCAAAAGAAAAAGAAGGCAGCATGGGGTGGGTGGGGTGGGGGTTCAACCAGAACGAGTCCGTTGTAATGCAGGAAACGGGCAAGAAAGAGAGGAAGTGAGAGGCCCACATGTGTGCCCTGAGTGGGCAGCGGGGAGGCGCGGAGTCCAGACAGGCCGGGTTCTCCACGTCTCTCCCGCAGTGGCCCAGGGCCCTCGAGATCACCCTCGACTGGGTGCCGTCTCAGAGCCCATCCTCTCCTCCCCGCCAGGTGCAAGCCCTCTGTGCTTGAGAGGTGATTTGCCCAAATTGCTCAAGAAGGGAGGTGAATCCCAGAAGGAGTTAGGGGGGAGGGGCTGTGATCTCCTGGTAGCCAATGGCAAATCAATAATGCCACAGCCACCCAGGCTGGGAAGACCACAGGGCCGAGTGAGGACAGTCGTCAGCAGTACCTCTCCAATGACAGTAATCACTAGTACCTCTGATGCTTTCGATGACACTGACGGTGGAGACCATCAGCTGCTCTCTAGCACCAACTAGGACCAAGCTGCTCGGGCCATCGAAAGCTCGGTAGCTGTTCTTAAAGGAGGGTGGGGACTCTGTTTCCACCCCCATCCTCACCGGCAGAGGCAGGCCCGGGCTCACACCTGCAGGCCTCAGAAGCTCGTCTTCAGCTGCAAACCCTGCCCTGGAGCCCAGCCAGAGTGCAGACCTCGCCGGGCCTGCAGCCACCCCCAGTTTCCATCTCCCAGTGCCCAGGAGCCACGTGGCTTGGAGGCTCCACCATCAGAGCCCACCATGCTCGGCCGGGAGCACTGCCTAGCCCCTTGCTTGGCCCCAAGTCCTGGCAGCGGCTGCTGCTTCAGGACGAGGAGACAGGAAGAAGCCCTGGAGTGCCAGAAGGCAGCCTGGCGGCCAGGCCTGAGCTGTGGAGGGCTCCCCACATGGAGGCCTGCAGCCTGGAGCCCACAGCGCCCAAGCCAGCACCGGGAAAACCAGCAGCCAGCCCCTCAGCAGGGCAGGGCCAGCCTGAGAGAGGGCCCGGAAGGTCCCTGTCCCAGCCGGGCCTCCCCTCTGATTCAGCACCACAGCAGCCTGGCTCAGACAGTGCGACCTGGGCAGTCCACCATGCCTCCCCCAGGTGAGACCATGCAGGTGAGTGGTTACCACCAAGTCGGACACATACTCAGGTCCGCAGCGAGTGGCAGATGAGGGGACTCGATGGTGGCTGAGGAGGTGTCCTGTGAAAGGCAGGTAAGCAAAGGAGAATGGAAAGGGCTGTGACCTATTCACCTGGACTCCAACGCCACCTGACTCTAGCCCCACCGGAGGCCCCTGACAACTGCCTGTCTCCTCGGGAAAGGGTGGGAAAGCAGGGGAAGTACCTTGGTCCTGCCCAGGGACCAGCCTCCAGCATGTGCTCCAGATTTCCAGAACTCTCGACTCCACCCAGGCACGTCCGGATGCCCACACTGCGGCCATTCACCAGGGCCCCGCTCTCCTCGCACGCGCACGCCATCGGCCTCTCCAGACCCTTCCCCCCCATGCCACGCATTCCTCATTCACTTGCTCATCAGGGACTAGACGAGCAGGCCCCCTTCCAGGGTCTGGGGACACAGCCCGGCTCCCCCTTCCCGTGGAGCCACTGCTCTCTCGAGGGCTGGGGTGGACGTCAAACAAGTAGAACTGTAACACTGTCACCAGCAGCTGAGCCTGGACCCCGGCTGGCCAGGTCTGCTGCCCACCCGCCCGCACAAGATACAAGCAAAGGATGGAAAAAGGAAAAAGGAATTTCACGCATTCTGATAGAGCTGGGCGAGCTGGGATCCAGCAGGCTCCCTGGCAAGGCTGCTGGTTCCAATACCACGCGGAAAGAGCTACTCCATCTGTCCCTCTTCCAGACCCGAGCTTCAGGGGAATGAAAACCGATTCACATCCCACCACCCGCTCGGTCCTGAGCCACCTTAAACAGCACCTCTGGGCCAGGCCCCCAAAATGCACTCACTGGCATGGGCCCCTCGTGAGGGATCTGCTTTCCCACAGGGTGGCTGTGGTTGGGGGACAGTGCATTTCACCCAGAGCCTCCCCATTCGGGGCGATGGTGACACAGTGCATAGTGCCCCACACCCCCAGACCGGCAGACTTCTGGCAGGTGCCAGGGCAGTGTGGGTGGGCTCCCTTCAGCCTCAAGAGGATGGGGGCTCTGGACAGGGGACAGGCTTTTTCTGGACAGAGGAAAGGTGTAAATATGTGGCTGGCTCCAAAGCAAAGGCTGACAAAGGCCTTTGCAGGCTGCTGGGGACAGGGTTTGCATGGGGACCAGCTGGGTCCTGACAAATGCTCCCTTCAGACCTCTCTCCAACAGGGGCCCATCTACGGCTCCCTGGGGCAGATCACTGCAGGGCCTTTAGGGTCCCGTAACCAGTGATGCGTACCTAACACAAGTCCCTGCCAACACCCCCCCAATATTTTGAAAACAGATAAAACAGCAGCCATGGTGACTCGGGGTGGAGAGACACCAGAAGGTTCTGTTCATGCTTCAGATCCCACTAACTGGGCCATTGGCTCCTGTTTTTTCTTAGCTGGCCTCTGAGTTTTAGGGAAGACAGTGACGTGCAGAAGCTGAGCAGCCCCTCACAGTGGGGCCTCCCAGACACCGTACTGGGTTCCCTGTCCCGCCCAGGGGCTCCAGGGACACCAGGGCCCGTCTCCTCTGCTCTGAGGCTGTCGCCTCATCACGGCACTGGACATCACAGGGCTTGTGGCCTGAGTCATGCTCACATATACTGGGCTTCTTCCACTGACTCAGGACATGCTGCTGTAATGGCGGGAAGAGGGGGGGCCCCACCAGCCCTGAGGACAGTCACCTGCTCTGCATGACCCTGGGCCATTCCTTGGCTTCCCTCAGCTCCCTCAGCTGGGAAACAAAGAGGTTCACAGAGGCCCCCGGAGCCTTTTCCAGCCACAGCTGTTTCCAACTAGGGTCAGAGTCAGGGTGGAAGGTGGGGACCATGATGGGCTTAGACCACCAAGGAGGCCAGCAGAAGCCCCTGAACTTGTGCTCCAGGGAGCTCCTGGGCTGCCAGGATTGTGGCTGCTGGTTTTTTAGGGCTCTGAAGGCAGGGCAAGGCCCAGGGGCTGGGAACAAACTCTGGGGCCTGACAAAGGGCTGGAGAACTTCCCACCATAAAGCCTGGGAGACAGGGAAGTGCCCAGGGCCCTCACTGACAGCCACCTGGGCCTCTCAAGGAGGCCAGGGCAGTGGGAGGGCAAGCACAGCCCCTCCACGCTCACCAGCCCCCAGCAGCCAGGCCACACTCCCTCCCGCCACCGCTGCGAGGGGAGGCGCTCGCCCTGCAACAGCAGCACTGAGGTGACATCGGGCTTTTATTCCATATCGTAAGTAAGTCATTAATCCAGGCAGCAGTGAGGCCGGCCGGGGAGAGCAGGCAGGCCAGCCCGCAAGGCCAGACAGTCTGCAGGACGGAAAGTCAAGCGCCCAATCACCTCCTCTCGGCAGCCCAGCCCGGGGGTGCCCCCAGGAAGCCAGAGGGAGAGCCCTGGAAGGGGTGTCCCCGCCCATGGGCACATCCACCGCGCACACCCCAGCTTCCTTACGTTGAGACATCGCCAATGACAATCAGGAAGCTGCCACTTCTGCCGCTGTGAACCCACTTCTCACGCATGGCTTCTAACCACCCAGACGACACGGTGGGACCCCAGCTTACAGATGCAGAAACTGAGGTTCCCAGAAGTCGAGTCACTCGCCCACGGTCAGTGTGGAGGACTGTTTGCAAAGAGGCCACAACTATCCCCCCCTGTGCACAGTCTCTGCCCATCCAGCCTCAAGAGATGGAGTCCATTTCCTGACTCTGGAAGAAATATAGCCTGGACTCAAGACCCACTGTAACCAAGAGAATGATCAGAAGCAATGTCAGGAATCCCCAAGGCTGGGCCTGAGGGGACCCCGTTTGGGCCTTCCCTCTTGGATTGCTGCCCACTGACTGCAGAGGAGGAAGCCAGCGCCTGTGGGGGGGTGAGAAGCCACTGAAGAGAATAAGGCCAGCCACTGACCGCCAGCACGCGCTGGCACGTTACGAGGCCCACCGAGACCCTCCAGCCCAATTCTCCATCGTGCTGAATTTGGCCACAGATGGGAGCAACCAGGAGAGGAGCCCTAGCCCGCCTGCAGGATGGAGGAAGGACGCAGGGCAGGGCGGCTGCTGAAGTCCCCAGCCCCGCTGTTTTGCCACGCAGTCACTGGGTTCCCCACGCTGCCTACCTCCCGGCAAACTCTGGGATCTGGCTGGGGTCACCCCACACTGAGTCGTGCCCTGCCTCTGGCCCCAGGTCCTCACACCCCACAGTCAGGACGCAGGCCACTGGCCAGGGTCACCCCGGCAGAGTGGGTCATGGGAAGCTCCCTTCTGCCCAGTGACTGTTTCTGGTTTGCCTGCTGCAGACGGAGATTCCAGAAGGCAGTCAGCGCTTCTCAGGGGACTGGGTTATCTACACCTAAAGAGCAAATGTGAGTCACCAGCCCACATCCCAGCGAGTGAGTCCTGGGGACAGGGACTCGCTGGAAACAGAGTACTGAGTTCAGGTGGCAAATAGGATTCCCTCATAGGGCCACTGGGCCATGGGTGACTGCCTGGAGCACCCGCTGGGAGCACCAGACTCTGCCATGGAGCAGGAGAGCACGTGGTGGTACGTGTGCCACATCTGCCACCTCTGGCCCAGGGACAGATGGGCGGCTGTCCATCACACAGATGGACACCTCTGAAAACAAACCCCACCTTCCTTTCCTGACCTGAACCCAGAGCCTGCCTGGTAGGTGGCCCCATGCTGGAGTCCAAGGACACACAAGTGACCATGTTGAGACCCTGCCCTTGGGAACCACCCACAGGAAGGGTCACGACAAGAATGCTGACTAGGGCAAGGAGCAAGCTGCGCCCCGAGAAAACACAGTTTGGAGGAGGCTGGGTCCCCTGCCAGCTGGGGGCTCAGAGACCCTCTGGGGCAGTCAGATAAAGGGGTGCTGTCACTGCAGGTCCTTCCTGCCACCATCCTCAGACCCAGTGGACTCACAGTGAAGCCACACCACACAGTCGCCAGGCTGACGGGTGCAAACATCCTGCAGAACCTTTGCACCATGATGTGGTCTCCAGATAAGGAAACCGAGGCCCAGGCGGCCTGCTGTTGAAGCAGGTATTCCAACCCTGGTGGTCTGGTCCAGGGGTCACACCTGATCCCCAGCATGTACTGCTTCCCGGTTATGGTCTGAATGTGTCCCCCAAAATTCACGTTGAAACTTAACCACCAATGTGGTTGTATTAAGACTTGTGGGCTTTAGTCGGTGATTACATCAGGAGGGCGGAGTTTCCATGAACGGGATTAGCTCCTTATAAAGAGGCCGGAGGGAACTAGCGAGGCCCTTCTGTTCTTCCTTTCCTTCCACCTCTTCTGCCTTGTGAGAATACAGCATTCCGCCCCTTGAGAGGACACAGCAGCGAGGCACCGTTTTGGAAGCAGAGGGGCGCTCTCACCAGACACCAGAGCTGCAGGTGCCTTGACTTGACTTCCCAGCCTCCAGACCCTTGAGAAATCAATTTCTACTGTTTATAATTTCAGTGTCAGGTATTTTGTTACAGTAGCACCAAAGGCCTAAGACACTGACTGGCAATCTAAGGCCACTAACAACACCCTGTTTGGTTCATACTCTGTCTTAAAAATTAGAACTTTATTTTAAATTCTTATTTCTGATTCCTAAAAATACTCAAAGCTCTAGTAATCCCAGATGGGCACTGGTGAGGGCAGGTCCCCTCCCATTTCCCACAATTCCACCTGCTCCTGCCACCACCTGGCCTCTGCTCTTTCTCCTGTGACCCACGTACTCCTGAAGTCATCTGCAATTTCCACCTCCTGTTTCTGTGACCCCAGCAGCCCAGCCTCACACTTGGACACAAATTTAAGACAATCTGTGATTTCCAGGAACCTGGATTGCAGGCTTCTAAAATCCAGGAAGAGTGGGCTGAGTTTCATCCCGTAGCCCCAGAACTGGTCAAGGGCCTGGCCCTGAGCAGGGAGCCACAGATTGCTAACAGGATGCTCCACGGGGCACCTCTCCACACTCCTGCCTTGGAAGGCATCCGATGTCATTAAGAGCAGTGGTAACACTCAGGTCCCCAGGCACTGAGCAAGTAAGCACCCTCAGCACCTTCTGCAGACAGAGCAGGGTGGGTGCCAGCTTGCCCAGCCTCAGAAGCAAAGGTGGCCTGGGACTCAGACTTACATACAATAACACTAGGCTGGTTACACACACGCTTGTAATCCCAGCAGCTCAGGAGGCTGAGGCAGGAGGATCACAAGTTCAAAGCCAGCCTCAGCAACTTAGTGAGGCCCTGAGTAACTTAGTGAGACCCTCTATCTCTAAATTAAAATTTCTTGAAATGGGCAAGGGGTGTGGCTCAGAGGCTAAGCACCCCTGGGTTCAATCCCTGGTACCAAAAAAGAAAAAATAAATAAAACATAAGATAATACTGATGATCTATATCATTGCATTATAAAGGACTCTAGCAATATTTGCAGCACTTATCATTATTAATCATTGCTACAACAAGTACTAAATAATAAATGTTACAATTCATTACTGAAAGAATTCCCATTTCTGAAAGCCCCACTACAAACCAGATACTTTACATAATCTCATTTAATCTTCTAAATTCCCTTTCTTTCAGAGGAGGAACCTGAGCCCAGAGAGACTTAGCAACTTACTCAGGGTCACACAGCCGGTCTGCACCAGCGTTGAAGAGCCGGCACCTCCCACTCCCCTAGACCATCTGCTCGTAATGACTACTGGCAATATCTTTCCGGGGCCTTTGGTAGGCCAGCCAGTCTTTATAACAGCTTGGTGAGGCACCGTTCACATGCATGCAATCCGGTACTCAAAGTGTACAATCTAATGGTTTATAGTTTGCACACGCACAGAGTGGTGTGAACACCACCACGATCAATTTTAAAACATTCTATGACCTTCCCCTTGGCCAGCAGCCCCCACCCCTCCCTGCTCAGCTGGAGTCCGGTTCAAAGACAAAAGGACTGCAGCTCAGAGGGCTTCTGGGACTTGGTCGGTGGCAAGGGGCAGGGCTGGATTCTGCCTCCCTGTCCCCTCCTGCACCCTGCCAGGGTCTCCTCAGAGTAACCCATCAAATATGCAGGATCTGCACGGAGTGGAAAGCGGAACCAGATGTGACAAATCTCACACGTGTGGCCGCTTCTGCATCAGCCCTGACTCACAGAGGCACCCAGGCAAAGGCGGAAGCCCAGCGCGGCTGAGCCCCAGCCTGCACAGCACGGGAGATCCAGCGACGCAGGGTGGAGGCCAGAGGGGGCAGCCCTTCAGGAGGCTGGAGGTCTGGGTTTTGTCTGGATACAGTGAGTGCCTGGCCACCTGAGACACGGGACCCCACCCTGCTGGCCCCATCCCTGCACTCCACAGCTCCTTCAGAACCCACAAGGAACTGGCCTCGGCACCAGGCCTCTGTGCCTCTCCCAGGTGCAGCGCAACATGGCTCTGAAGAGCAGCCCACTAGGTCACGGCCACCACCTGGACACACTCCCAGTCTGGGCTCTGAGGTGTGACAGCACCCCAGGCTAGCTGCCCTGGACCCCAGAGGAAATGTTCTGCCAGTGGGACCCCCCCCACACATTCCTTCCTTCCTGCCCCAGACATCCTCCAGACACCCTGAGTGACTGCTGGCCAGGGCCCCAGCATTTTCGTTCACATTTATAACATTTAAACAAATCTTGAGCCCACGCCGCCTCCTCCAGGGAGCCCCTGCAACTCTGGCATTGGAGCTTCGTGAGCAGTCACAGGCCTGGCCGGAGGAGTGTGAAGCCAGGCCCCGTGACCCCATGGGTGACGTCTTCCTCACTGCTGACTCCAGGTGCCAGCTCTGGCCAGGCCTGGGCAGGGCCGCAGGTGCAGAGAGGAGCTAGGCCAGTCCCTGAGCCTGAACCCCGCAGTTATAAGCAGGTCTGTGGACGGACTCGCAGCTGTCCTGCATGCTTGCGGCTCCGGTGAGGAGCGCAGTGTCTAAACGGGTCACTGTACCCGCCGATGCCACCAGGACCTGCAATGGTGGCAGCAGCCATCGCCCCACCACCCGCCTTCCTCCTGCCTGGGCCCTGGGGACAGACCGCACTGCACTACGGCTACTTGGCCTAGCACTGAGGTACGTGCACTTTCATCTTTGCATGTCACCGTCCTTTTCTTACCTGTGGACCTTGTCCATGGCCAGTGCTCTGTAAATGAATTTTAAAAGTCATTTTGTCATTTTGAGATGTTAGAGAAAAAGGGGTTAAAATCCAGAGACCACCTGCAAGTGCAGTTACACCTTCTCATTGGAATGCTACACCTCGGCCTTGGAGTCCAAAGGTGAGCTCAGCTGGGTCACACGGGGAGGTCCCTTGCTCTCACAGGACTGTGCACTCCCTTGGTGTGGGCTGGGAGTGAGGAAACCCCCACACGGAGAGGTTCTGTGCTGGCCTATGTGATGACGGCCCTGGGGACAGGCAGTCAGGGAGCAGCACCCTGGGCCTGTAGGGGAGGCGTCCAGATGCTGAACTGCAGGACTGGCTTCTGGGGACAGCCCTGGCCTGGTGGTAAGCCCTGGCACAGCCTGACATTTAGCCCAGTAAGTCCATCTCAGCCCCTGTCAAAGGCAGGAAGCTGAGGCCAGGCCTCCCTGAGCCTCAGTTCTGAGCAAGGTGCAGAACAGGCCCTGGAAGCCCACCCCTGGACAGTCTCTGAGACCTGACCCAGCTTCTGCAAACGTGACCCTGAGTCCATTCCCACCTACCAGGGAGCATCACGGACGGCCCCTCATTGGATACATGGAGTAAAGCCCAGAAGCAGGGAACGAGTTGCCCAAGGTCACACCACTGACAAGAACGTTTCCTCAGAGGCCACTAAAGGTGAGCAACACGATCCCAGGAATGCCCAGCCACAGCCCAGCGAAGAGCCCCACCCCCAGCATCCGCCAGCCCCAGGCACCAGGGCGTCATCCAGCACACCGCCCCATGAGGCCCCAAGGTGGTGCTTCATGGGGCACTGGGTCAGAGCCCTCTATGGCCCTGTCCCCATGGAATCTGGCAGTAGCCACAACTTATCAACAGACCAGGGAGGTCCCCTTTGTGGGGATGCCCACCAAGCACTGATGACCATTCCTCTGTGCCTCACTGCAGGAGGACAGTCAGAGGAGCGGGAGCCGAGCGGGGGCTCACCAGGCCACGGGGTCGAGCTGCCAGCGGGCACCAGTGCTTTCCCCCTCCCCATCTGCACTGACACCACGTCACTTGGAATTTTCAACCAAAACTGTGGCCATGGCACAGCTGCTGCGCCAGAGACCCCTGTAGTACAGTCCTGCCGGGTGAGTGTGGCTGGTAGCAAGACTCACCCTGGAATCAGATCTGAGGTGTCCTGCTGACCCTACAACCCGGGTCTCTCAAAGCCTGCCTTAAGGGAGCTGGCCGTGGTAGCGCACGCCTGTAATCCCAGCATTTGGGAGGCTGAGGCAGGAGGATCGAGAGTTCAAAACCAGCCTTAGCAACTTAGCGAGGCCCTAAGCAACTCAGTGAGACCCTGTCTCTAAATAAAATACAAAATAAGGCTGGGGATGTGGCTCAGTGGCCGAGTGTCCCTGAGTTCAATCCCCAGTACCAAAAAAAAAAAAAAAAAAAAAAGCCTGCCTTAATGAACCCCAGCCTCTGATCACCTGCGGAGTCTGGTAGAAGGTGTGGGTGCCAGGGTCCCTCCCTGGAGAGGCAGATGCTCACTTCTGAGAGGTGCTTATCAGGTCCTAGAATGTGCTCAGCTTTGAGGGGCAGCACTGCCCAGACCGTGGCTCTCCGTGGCAGGCCTACTGCCAGCAGGAAAGGGAAAGCTGGTTTGAGGGAGGACAAAAAAAGCACTATTTTTATATAGAAAGCCAGGAATGCCACACCATATGTCAATATTCCTATGGTGTTCCCATTCCAGGGCGGCAGGATGAACAGGGAGGAAAATACCTCACCCGGCTTGTTACGGGGCTGATAATGAACAAGGCTGAGAAGCATCGGCCTCGACACAGGCAGCCAGGACACTGGGCGGGAAGACAACCCTGAAAGATGGAGGACAGGGGAGGGGGATGCTCCCAGCCCTGCCAGTGAGGAAGGACCCCTACCATCCCCGCCCATCCGACTCACCCTCTCTCAAGCTGAAGGGCCCGGGGACATGCGGAGCCCTTCTGGGATACAACAGCTCCTACCTGACTGTGTGGACCATGGAAAGAGCCAGCCACCAGGACCCCAAGGTGACCGTGGGAGTTCAAGAGGGCCTGACACACTGAGGAGGGGGCAGCAGGGGCATGCATGGGCTGGCAGGAAGGAAGAAGCCACCCATGGTTTCCTGGTTTGCAATATGGAGCCAACCAGGAAGGGACATTCCCAAGGAGGGCAAGGGACCTAAGACAGGGACCACGAAGAGCAGCAGGGTAAGAACGGAGTGGCTTGGGGCAGAAAGACGGGTAGAAGAAGATGGAGAATAAGGATGTTACGTGACAACAACAGTGATGATAATACCAGGGACTCACACTGAGCCCCGAGCCCTGAGCATGCACCAGGCACGCACCAACCGCGCGACACTTGATATCACCAGCACATCAGCTCCGTGAGGCCAGGGACCCTGTCTGCCTCAGGCACGACCACATCCCCAGCATCTACAACAGCCAATACGCAAAACCGAAGAAATTCCCACTTTACGCAAAAGGGAAGGACCCACAGGGAGGTTAGCAGATCCGAATCCTCATCACTAGCGAGTCCCTAGCCGTGATTCAGAGCCTGGCACTCGGACGGCAGAGACTGCCTTTCCCGGCTCTGTGCTGTCTGGGCCCAGAGATTCCAGCCAGGTAGTGGTACCCCATCCAGGTGGATCCATGGACGGTGAGGGGATGCGCAAGATAAAGGTGCCATCCCAACCAGCAGCTTCCCACCTGGCTGAGCCTGAACCTGGCGGCCAGGGTAATCATGCAGTCCCTCCCTGGGGGGCAGCATAGCCCCTGACATGGTTCACTCTGAGTAATAGACCCGTAGGAATGCCAGACCCAGGGGAGCCAGGGAGGAAAGCATGGGAGCTGGGGCTTGGGGCAGGCCTGCAGCTCAGGAAGAGGGAGGGTCAAGTGAGTCTCTTACCAATCCATCACAGTTGCTGATGGCAACAGCTGCCCCGGGCATTCCAGTGACACCTCCAGTGTACACACACTCCTGCTGCAAGGGCTGACGGAACAGCTCCCGAAAATCCTCCTGCCACTCCACTGAGGCTCCTGGCACCACCAACCTCCGATTGGGCCGCAGGCGCAAGTGCAGCTCCCTCCCAAAAACGGTCACGTTGAAGTAGAGAAAGTGGCGCCCCACCTGGCCAGGCTGCAGGGTCCCTCCTTCTGGGTGCAGGGGGCTGCGAGCCACCCTGAGGTGACTGGAGTGCAGTGTTGGCCCGTCCATTACCACACTCCCCTTGGAGGCCGCTGCGGGGCCAGACACCACGTGGGAGAGGAAGTGGCCCCGAAAATCTGTGCTGCAGGGCACGGTCACACCATAGTCACTGAGCTTCCTGGAGAGGCGCAGCTCTGTTGGAGGTAAACAAAGAGTCACTTCAGTGGGCAGAGGTCAGGCAAAGGGGCAACCCTGAGTGTCACGTTGGATGGATCCCTTAGCCCAGTTCATTCATTCTCCATCCATCACGTTCTCTACGCTTGGATGAATGATGCTCAGGTGCTTTGTGACATAAATCGCTCCCTACAGCCCTCAGGTCCTTTTTAAATTTAGCAGATGAAAACAAATGATGCCAAACAGTCCCGTCACTCCAGCAACAAGCCTTCCAACCCTGGGCATGGCCTAGGAAAGGACTGACATTCTCTGAAACCCCCGCACCCCCAGGGCAAGAGAGGGAAGAAGAGATCTGCCCAAACTTCCTCAATGAGCTGAGGTCACCAACCCAGGCTGGGGTAGGGCCCTCCTCACCAAGCTCCCAAGAACGCAGCTGGCAAAACAAACACACCTAGAAACCCAGGGGATCGGGCCCACGGCAAGAAGAAAGGCGGAGCTGCGGAGGGGTGGAGGGAATGCATGGTTCTCTATTTTTCCAAAGTTAGAAAACTTTTTAAAGCCACACGGTGGCTGCTGAGATTTTTGCATGGCCCAGCCCCAAGCAGGATAAATATAGATCTTCAAAAATAAAAGGACACACAGGGGGTGACCTGCCCACTTGGGCTGAATCAAGTGTGAGGTCATGGCCCATGCTTCAGGCCACATGCCCGAGGGCCCCATCCTTACACGCTCTCCCGAGCCCAGCCAGGCTCAGCAGGAGTGACAGCTCTCTGGCTGCCAGGCCTGGTGATTCATGGAGATGACTTTGGGAGGAATTTTCATTTCTACAGTTCCACCTCTCACAGCACCCAGTTCATAGCACTGATAAGACACAGAGAACGATGTGTCCTGAAAATCCGCAACACCCAAGGCAGTCTCCAGCGAGCCAGTGCTACCTACCTCTCTTCTAGCTTTACCCAGGATAGCAGAGGACCCCAAGAGGCTGCAAGAGGAGTCCCACTTTGGCACTGACTGGAAGTGACCAGAGCCTGCTGCTCAGGCTCAGATAGCCGGTGCCTACGGTGACGGGGAGTGTGTGCAGTCCTCACCTGAGAGAGTGACTGCAGAGTCTGAGGATGCTACAGGAGGACCAAAGATGGGTGTTTCTATGCTGAAGTGTACATGCCCACAGCTCTTTGTCACGGAAGGAAATCACCTGCTGTCCTGATTCTGTGCGGGGCACAACCAGACACACACGCCCAAGTACACCCAAGTTGGAAACTTTCACAGGAGAGAGATGAGAGAGGAAGGCAGACAAGCACACACTCAAAGACAAAGGGACAGATATGCACCCTAAGGAGAGATTCAATGTTCCTAAATCCCCTTCTGGGGTCTCTCTACCTTTAGTGACAGAACTCTAGTAAAAGAGCAAACAGTTCAGTTTCCACTGTGCGCACCGCCTCCCACCGGCTGCTGGGGAGGCTCAGGCACCCTGAGGCCACCCTGGGGCCACCCTGATCGCATGCACCCTGACC
Source organism: Glaucomys volans (assembly GCA_020662805.1). NCBI lineage: Eukaryota > Metazoa > Chordata > Mammalia > Rodentia > Sciuridae > Glaucomys > Glaucomys volans. The sequence continues at coordinate 528,331 of JAJEJO010000688.1, read as the reverse complement.
CCACGCATCCCTGCGCGCCCGACCCGAACGCACCTGGGGTCTGGCTGCCCGCGGCGGCACAGAGCTTGCAGTACAAGGGCAGCAGGCAGGACAGCAGCGCGCGGAGCGGAGCCATGTGGCCCGTGAGGGGTCGCGGGCCGGGCAGGGGCCAGAGTCCCAAGCCCGGGCTGCGGGCACGGTTGGGGCGCGCCCCGGGCTGCCCGAGCGCTGGCCGGCCTCTGCCTTGCAGCCTCCCGCCGCCCGCTGCCGACCCCGGCACGGCGCCGCCGCCTGGATCGCTGGATCCCGGCGCCCGGGGTGGCCGGCGGGAGAGCGGAGTCGCGGACGCGCCAGCGCCCCGGGTGCCAACTGCCGGCCGGTCGGTCTGCCCGCGCCGTGACGTTCGGGGATGCGGCGGGCGCCGGGCTAGGGGCTGCGGGGCGGGCCAGGGGTAGGCACACCGGGCGGGACGGGGCGGGGCCGGGAGCGGGTCGGAGCAGGGGGCGCCGCGCGCCCGGGGGCGGGGCGCGGGACTGGGGAGTGCTGCAGCGTGTGGCGGCGATCGGAAGTGCCACGCGGAGCAGGAGCAGGGGCTCCTGGCGCACGGGGCGACGGTCCCTTCAGACGCTAGAGCTCTCCGGAGTGACGGCTCGAATCCGCTTTCCCCGGTCTTAGCTGCAGGACTGGCTCTCTATGACCGTTTCAGAACCACGGAGCCAAAGGAGTGTCCCGCTGCATTTGGAGAGTGGGAGGTGGTGAGCCCCTTAGGAGGAGACATCTCCCTCTTTCTTTCATAATGGTCTTGATGTCCCACTAACCACGGACCCGTTGGATCTACCCATTTGGCAGACTCCCTGGGCCCCAGGGTGCACGGACTGTCCCGTGTCCTAGCCAAGATCAGGGCTGAGCAAGGTGAGGAGGTAGACCTGGCTTTGCAGTCAGACAACCCTAATTGAAATCCCAGCTCTGAGCCTCAGCTTCCTCATCTCTAAAATGAGTGTTAACTCTAGCACATAATAGATGCCCAACAAATAAGTGCTCTCCACTTCCACCCCTGGCACCAGCAGCATCTGCTGTGGCCCCTAGTGAAAAGGTCCCAGAGTCTGAGAGATGCAGGTGGGTGCTGGTCTTGCCATGGTATTAAGACCAGGTCAGCACTCAAGGCCAAGAGTCCAGCAGAAATTCCAAGTTCATGCTTTAATCTGTAAATGTGTCCCTAATAATTTGAAAATAAATTATATTTCAAGCAATCCAGAGGTGGGAATTGGAGAAGGGGGATTTGTTTGTTTTTAATAACTGAAATAAAGAATCTTTGCTGCTGAGGTTTTGGACAGCCAGCTCATTTCTGAAGTAGGTTCAGAGGGCTGAAGTGTGCTGTACCCTGAATAACATCAGAGCATCCAGTTATTCAGAAATGCCACCACCAAACTGATTTATATTGAGTTCAGGAAGGATGAATGTCTCCTCCTCCTCCTTCTGGTCCTGCAAAATCAGTCAAGTGAAGCCCCCGGCAGGGCTGTGAGCCTGAGGACTGACAGTGAAGGCCTGGGGGTGGGGGCATGTGGAGGGAAGGCCGAAGCCCCCACAGGGAAGGTTCCATTCTGGACCTCTGCAAACCCACTTCATGGTGGTGGGATAATGGCTTCCCTTCGCTGTCTCGGTTTTCCGAGCTGCAGAATGGGAACCCTGTGGGGACAGAGGAGACTCGTGTTGTAAGGATTGCTCATTTTCTCCCTGCTGAAAGGCCATTCCAGAGAAAACTCTGGGGCCCTAGCCCCACTCCATCCCCCTTTTCCTGCCTCAAGCAAGGCAAGTGCAGAGGGACAGATGGCAGCTGGGACCCCAGGTCTGCCTCAGGAGCCAAGTGGGCTGGGGCCTTCCCTGGAGCCGACCTTGGCAAACAGAAAGCAAAACCTCACCCTGCCTCTCCCCAACCCCCTTCCCTGGGGCTACAATGGTTGCTTTTGTTGGCAAGTATTGTGCGTCCCAGCTCTGTTCCACTGAGGAAGCCTTTGTTAGGCAGAGGGGACACAGGGGCATGGCTCAGTCTGGGCCAGAAGAGGGAAATGCCGGGGTGGCCCCATTTCTGGAGATGAACAGGGTCAAGGCAAAGAACTCCACTGGCATCAGTTGGGGATCCCATTAGGAGGGCAGGTTCTGGGTCGCCTTGGGACCTCCCCGCAGGGGAGAATGGCTTGGGTGTTCCTCTGGCTGGTGGTCTCCCCACACTTACCCTACACACCCAGCCCAAGGCCCTGAGGCAGGGAAGCCGGAAGGAATCATGGAAGATTGGACCTGAGTCAGGGCTTCCCCAGCAGAGGGGAGAGGAAGAAGGGTCCTCTGGTTGGGGAATGGCCCAGCACAGGGAAGAGGTGGCCAGGGTTGAGTGAGCATCCCAGGAAGGAGAAGGAAAGGCGGACCAGCTGGAACCGTGATTCAGGAAGGTGAAGTGTCTAGCACCAAAAGATTGTGCAGCAGGTTCAAGGATCAGGCCAGCTGGAGGAGGAAGGCAGTCTCGGCCAGTGGCCTGCATTCCTTTGAGCACAGACAGGACCCCAGAGATTTGGAGCTACAGGGGCTCTGATTCAGTGTCCAGTCCAGTGACTGGCTCCATTTTGCAGTTAGGTAAACTGAGGTCCAGAATGGCAAAGGGACTCACCTCTGGTCACAACTGGTCTGGAGTGGGGCCAGACCCCTGACCACAGACCATCCTATGGAGTCCGCCCCACAGGATCGTCCAAATACAGCTACTCTTTTCCATCTCAAATGCACCCCCAGCCCATCCAGGCCACCAGCATCCCTTCCTTGGACACTGCCATAGTTTCATTAATAGATTGCCCCACGCCTCTTTGTCCCCAAGAATCTTTCCAACTGCATCCAGAGAAGACATTTGAGGCCTATGTCATGTCATGTGGCCCTGTCTACTATCAGACCTCCAAAGGGTCTGTTGGTCTTGGAATAAAGGCTAGAGTCCCTTCTGCCCACCCTGCTGCCTCCACGGCCTTCCAGCCTAGCTCCTTGCAGTTGCCACGTTCATGCTGCCTCAGGGCCTTTGCACAGGCTATTCCCTCTGCCCCGAAGCTTCTACCCTCCCTCCTTGCCCAGTCAATTGCTGCTGCCTTCAGACATCCTTCCTCAAGCCTCGCCTGGCCTCCCAAGCTGGCCAAATCCCCCTAATGTTACATCATCTCCCTTTCCTCCCCAGCAGTTCTCACTGTTGAGTTCCATCTGTTCTGTGGGATTTGCAGATTAATATCTGCTTTCCCGCCCCCCTGGGAGTTCCACAGGGAGCAGGGAATGGGGCTGAGAATTTTTTGGGTTTTTTTCCTCATTATGTACCCAGTGCAGTTCTTACGTTGGAGCACATAATCAGCCCTCAATAAATATTAAATTAATAAACAAATGAGAGAGAAGGAGCAGTTCATGGAAAATTTGGGGAATTAGGCATGTGCCAGAGCTATCATTCCAGGGGGAAATTTGGAGCATGCTTAGTGTTTTTTGTTTGTTTGGGGTGGGGGGGAAGTTTTGGTACTAGGAATTGAACCCAGGGGTGCTTTACCACTGAGTCACATCCCCAGCCATTTTTATTTTGAGACAGGGTCTCACTAAGTTGGTTAGCGCCTCATTCAGTTGCTGAGGCTGGCCTCAAACTTGCCATCCTCCTGCCTCAGCCTCCCGAGACCCTGGGATTACAGGCGTGCACCACTCCGCAGGGTGAGACATGCTTGGAAATTCTGAGCCCATCAGCACCATGAAGGTCACCAGTCTCCACAGGGGGGCAGGGATGGAGGAGAAGAACTGACTTCCTGTTCCCATAAGCCTTGAACAGATTTGAAAATAGAAACAACCACCATAGTCGATGCTTGTGGGCCAGACGGCTTACGAATTTCCCCCCATCCTCACCAATGGGGAGGCAGTTTCCCCAGCAGCACTCAGCTGAGAAACAGCAGAGCCATTTTCCAACTCGCCGGCTTCCGTACACACTGACACCCGGACACCCTGCCATCTCTACCCGCTTCCAGCCCACCTAGGTCATTTTTTAAAAGGAGTTTCATTGGATTTGATTGGTAGTGCTGGGGATTGAACCCAGGCCTGAAGCCTGCCAGACAAGTGCTCTCCCCGAGCCACGTCCCCAGCCCTCACCCAGCTCAGTTTGTTTCCTTTTCATTTTTAATGTTTTTGCTATGAAAACGATAACGCATACAGAAAAGTGGCACCTGCCCATTTCACAGAGGGGCAAACTAAGGAACAGAGAAGAGGGATAACCTGGAGGCCACTCAGTGAGATCCATGCAGGGCCACCTAACACCCCACGCCTCCTGGTTCCAGTCCAGTGAGCTTAGAGTATCGATGACACTAGTTCCTCCAGCCCAGGACCATGGGCCCTTTAGTCACCCATTGTTGGTTTGGGGCTCAGCCCAGAGGGAAGAGGAAGGGTTTGAATCTCTACCTCCTGCTGTCTGGGAGCCACAGTCCTGCACAGAAGTCCTCCAGCCAGGCACCCTGGTGCACCCCTCTAGTACCAGCTCTGGAGAGGCTGGGACAGGAGGATCACTGAGTGCAGGAGTTTGAGACTATTGTAGGCAACAGAGAGAAACCTCTTCTCAAAAAGAATGATTTTAACCGGGCGCAGTGGCGCACGCCTGTAATCCCGTTGACTGAGGGGAGGCTGAGGCAGGAGGATAGCAAGTTTCAAAGCCAGCCTCAGCAAGTTAGCAAGGCCCTAAGCAACTCAGGGAGACCCTGTCTCTAAATAAAATATAAAAAAGGCTGGGGATGTGGCTCAGTGGTTAAGCACCCCTGGGTTCAATTTCTAATACCAGAAAAATAAAATAAAAAATAAAAGTTTTTTAAAAGTTTGAAGCCAATGGTTCCCAAATCAGGGTCCCCCTGGCAGGCAGAATTAGCATCACTTGGGGGTTTGTTAGACATGCAAATTCTGGGGCCCAGGTCCAGAGCTACTCAAACAGAAACCCTGGGGAGGGAGAGTGGGCAGATCTGAGTTGTAACCAGCCCCCTAGGGAACTCTATGCATGCTCAAGTTAAGAATCACTGTTGGAAGCAAAGTCCTGAAAACTGAGGCCAAATTAGTATGAGAATAAGCTCGGTCTGTGACTTGCTCCCAATTAAAGGCTCCTACCCTGGTCTCCCACCCTTGTCCTCAAAGCCTGGGCTCCAGAAATGTCCAGATGGACAGAGGGAGAAATGCCTCGTGGCCTTCCTCCACACCCTCCTCCTCCTCTTTCTCCCCAGCATTCCCGCTGCACATTTTTGGCAAGTGTCTAGTGACTGTATCTAGGAGACCCGGAGGGACGGGTGAAGCTGACCACAGTGACTCGTCATGCGTTACAGAACTGCTGATACCCCTGCGACCAGCTGAGCCATGAGATCAGTTAGAAACAATGCTGTTTGTGCCCTGTGTGTAATCGTTGCGTGGCGAGGGGTGCAGGCAGAGGCGGGCTCCTTGTCCTTGTAAGGACGGAGGCCAGAAGGGCCAGCTGTCCTTCCCAGCTGGGTTCTGCCATTTCCTCTCCTGAAACTGTAGGTCTAGGATTGCGACGTCGGCAGCTTCCTAAGGAGGGCTGAGCCCTCTGCAGAAGCACATGGCTGCTTCTAACTCGAGAATCAACACTGGTTTCTGTCAGAACGGGGACAGGGGGTGAATGGTTCCCAGGTAGGACACCGAGGATGCTTCTACCCTCCCAAACGGCAATCCAGCAAAATCCTGGGCCCTCCCTCCGCTGGCTTTCGCCGTCGGGACCCTCAGCCCCATGACACTCTTGCACAACTTGTTCAACACTCAACCAACACTTGGGTGTGTCCGCCCTCCCTGCGCTCTGCAGTGCACCAGGGTGCAGAGAAGACCCTGGCTGCCAGCCATCTGGTGAGGGTCACATGAGGGCAAGGTGTCGGCATTGCTGGTGGTGACAGGCGGGGGGTAGGCTCAGTGCTGGGTGGGGGCCTGGGAGAAGCCAAACCCAGGTTTGAGCTGCAGGAAGATGCTTCCGGAGGAAATGCCTGCCGTTCCAGCCAAGACCTGCAGGATGGCCAGGAGTTAGGCATGGAGAGGAGGGACTGTGTCTCAGGCAGAAAGAACGGCAGGGCTGGTGAGGGAACAAAGAAGAGACCAGAGCCACAAAGGACCAGAGCCCTTAACAAGGCCACTGGAGGTTCCACAATGGGTCAGAACAGCACCAGGATTTAGAAAGCTAGCGAGATGTTCAGCCTGCTCTCCAACTCCTCAGCCCGAGGCGCCACGGCCTAGCAGGGCTGCCAGCTGCATGTTCAGGTGAGCCTGGGAAGGCACAGGAGGGGACACTCCTGAGGCAGTGTCTTCTGCCTTCCCGAAACCCACAAATATGCACATATTAAAATATGAGCCGGGCGTGGTGGTGCACGCCTATAATCCAAGCGACTTGGGAGTCTGAGTCAGGAGGATCGCAAGTTCAAAGCCAGCCTCAGCAACTTAGCAAGGCCCTAAGCAACTCAGTGAGACCCTGTCTCTAAAAAAAATACAAAATAGGGCTGGGGATGTGGCTCAGTGGCAGAGTGTCCCTGAGTTTAATCCCTGGTTCAAAAAAAATAAAATAAAATAAAATATGCATCTTTGTATTATACTTTAGGCATATACATAATCTTTACTTTGCTAAAAATAATTGTATATTATATGTGATAAAACATATAGTGATATATTTTCACTCTAACATATATGATCATAAATTAACATAACCTATTAATTTCATATTTAATTAGACATATGAATATGTTGTCTATCAATATAAAATATAATATAAACATGTATGTTTTAACAGATATGTATTTCAAAATTCCAGAGGAAACACCTATACAAAGACCTGGCTTTGAAAGAAATATTGAACATTATTTGATTTTCTTTCTCAATCAATCCAAATTCAGAAACTGTAAAAGTGAAAAAGACTTTATTTGGGGTCTTAGGAATTGCAGTTGAAAAGACATAGGTTCAGCTGGGCGCGGTGGCACACTCCTGCAATCCTAGTGGCTTAGGAGGCTGAGGCAGGAAGATCACGAGTTCAAAGCCAGCCTCAGCTACTTAGTGAGGCCCTAAGCAATTTAGCAAGACCCTGTTCAAAATTTAACAACAACAACAACAACAACAACAACAACATTTTTTTAAGGGCCGAGGACGGGCTGGGGTTTTGGCTCCATGGTTAAGCGCCCCTGGGTTCAATCTCCGTTATCAAAAGAAAAGACACAGTTTCGGGAAGCTCTGGATCTGTGCTCCAAAGAAAGCAGAGAGAGGGACCTTCTGTTTATATAGGGAGTTACAGTAAAAAGTCCTTCATAGAAAATGTCTATTGAAAGGTTGAGAAAGAACAGAGGCCAGTGACCAAAAGCAGACAAAGGAAAGAGTGTATAAACAGAACAGAAACGTCCACAAAACGTGTCTGGTAACTTTTTTTTTTCCCCAAGATGGGGTGTCACTGTTGCCCAGAGAGGCCTTGAACTCCTGGGCTCAGTGATCCTCCTGCCTCAGCTCCTCAGCTTCCTGAGTAGCAGGGACACAGGCCACATCACTGTGCCAAGTGAGAGTCTGAGCCCCCCTTTTATTTGGTGGAGTGATTGTGGTGCTGGAGGTGGGACCAGGGCCTCCTGCTGCCAGGCAAGTGCTGCACTAAGGAGCTGCACACCCAGCCCTTGATGTGCCCCTGGAGACTCTGGGCACAGCCTCATGGCCAGTTGTTCCAGAGACCCATGGTCAAGGAACCAAAGTTCCCATCCGGGCAGCAGCTGGAATCACACAGTGTCTTCCTGAGGGCCTCCAGGTCCTGTTTGAAAAGCCTTTATCATGATTTCCCTGTTACTTCCACACTCTATGTATTTTTTATTTGTTCTAATTAGGCACACATGACAGTAGGATGCATTTATACATTTTGATAAATCATACATTAAATGGAGTTAATTTCTCATTTTCTGACTGTGCGTGCTGCAGGATCACATGGGTCATGCAGTCACACATGTGCATGAGGTAACGGTGTCTGTTCGCTCTACTCTCCTTCCTACCCCCACACCCCTTCCCCTCCCTTCACTCCCCTTTGCCTAACCTAAAGTACCTCTATTCTTCCGTAGTGTCCCCGCTTATTGTGAATTAGCTTCCGCATATGGGAGAAAACATTCGGCTTTGGCTTCTTGGGTCTGGCTTATTTCGCTTAGCATGACATCCTCCAACACCATATATTTCTAACGTAATGGGAAGCGGTCTATTGATGACATTGAGGCCCTGAAGCCACATCACAGGGGTGGTGACTTTCCTCCTGGCCCAAGTCAACTGTGCTCCAATAGGTTCACCTGGGCCAGGCTCCCTCTCTGAACCTCAGATCTCTGAATCTGAAAACGAGAATGGAAACATCCATGCCCTGCCCAGCAAGGACGCCTGGCCACCAGCCATGAGTCCGGAAGTTCAGCAGGAACCAGAGCGGACGGGGCGCATGCCATCGGCTTGCCTGCTTCCTTCTTGGTCCAGTAAAACTGAAAGCCCTGAGTGGCTGGGAAGCCCTGCCTTGCTGTGCGCACTCACAGAGGTGCCACTTGACTATTTCCAAGATGACCCGCTCCTTTCAAGCTGAGTAACTACCTGCCTGGAAAATTCTTGCCTTCCCTTTGCTGGAGCTTCGGGAAGCCGGACCTTACACGGTGTTTGGCCCGAGGGTGCCGCCCGTGAGTCCCCTAGAGGAGGAAGGCGCTCTACCTCCGTCCAGCCGGGGAGGAGGCCACAGATACTTAGGGAACACCTCCTACATGCCCAGCACTGTGGAAAGCGCAGCCCAGACCCCAAGAAATGTCCGTCCTTCCACCTCTGCTCCATTTGCATGCCTGGAACTAAATCCTGATGACTTGAACACAGGCCTGCTTGGGAGCCACAGATGGTGAAGGCGGCGTTGTCTCTGGTGCCCAGCCCTCGACCAGCGGGAGGAAAGTCCTGCTGGGAGGTAGGAGGGAATTCCGTCCCAACTCTGCGGCTAAGCAGCTGGGGAGCTCTCGCTGTCCCTTCCGCCCTCCAACGGTGGAGGTGGTTGAGAGGATGAGATCACCTCCGAGTGCCTCCCAGGCCTGACAGCCACAGCACCCCGCCCCCACCCCAGGCTCTGCACCCGCTGCCTGTCCCGCCGGGATGACGCTCCCCACACTCCTGGCAAGCCGAGTCTGCCTTCAAATCCACTTCCTTTGTGAAACCCTCCCACCTGTGGACCAGCCCTGTCTCCCACCAGCAAATTACTGTGCTCTCCTCTGCCCCGCTTCTGTGCTCCAGGTATAAATCTAGAGTGGGGCTCCCCGTGCTGGAATTATCTATTGGCTTAATAGCTGCAAACTGAAGATCTCTGTTCAGTTTCACTTACTGTCTAACATAGAGCCTGGATCACGGCAGAGCCTTTGTAAATGTTTGGTAAATCAATCAATGAATGCATAAAGTAATTTTTTTTTTTTTTTTTTTTGTTGGTATTGGGGATTGAACCCAGGGGCACTCCACCACTGAGCCACATCCCCAGCCCTATTTTGCATTTTATTTAGAGACAGGGTCTCACTGAGTTGCTTAGGGCCTCACTAAGTTGCTGAGGCTGGCTTTGAATTCTCGATCCTCCTGCCTCAGCCTCCCAAGTGCTGGGATCACAGGCATGCACCACCACGCCTAGCTAGTAATTTTTAATATGTATTTTCAGTTGTTGATGGATCTTTATTTTATTTATTTCTTTATATGCGGTGCTAAGAATCCAACCCAGTGCCTCACACATGCCAGGTGAGTGCTCTACCACTGAGCCATGACCCAGCCCCATGAATTAATTCTTTATGGATTGCTAAGCCTACTATAGTGCTAGGAAATTCCTAGTAGGGTCTGGAAAGATATACACCTCTTATTGAAGCATTTCTTATTTTTTTTAAAAAAGCCTTTCTTTGAGACAGGGCCTCCCTCTGTTGCCCAGGCTGGTCATTTCCTGAGCTCAAGTGACCCTCTTGCCTCCGTTTCCTGAGTAGCTGGGACTGTAGGCACATGTCACTGTACCTGCCTCTCCTATACATTTCTTTTTTTACATTTTTGTAATTTTTTTCTTTTTTTTTAGTACTAGGATTGAACCCAGAGGCACTTAACCCCTGAGCCACACCCCCAGCCCTTTTTCATATGTTATCTAGAGATGGGAACTCACTGAGTTGCTTAGGGCCTTGCTAAGTTGCTGAGGCTGGCTTTGAACTCGTAATGCTCCTGACTCAGTCTCCCAGCTGCTGGGATTACAGGCATGCACCAGCACACCTAGCCATTTTTATAATTATTATTTTATATTTTGCAGCGCTAGGGATCAAACCTGGGCCTTGCACATGCTAGGCAAGTGCTCTGTCACCTCCAGCTGCCTCTCTTAAGTTTTTCTTGAGGGCTGGGACCATTCCTTGCTCACCTTTTGTCTCACCAGGGCCTGGCACAGAGTAGAGGCTCAATTAACATATGCTGCTTTGGTCGGTATTGGGGTGTGGTCCCACCCCACCCCTCCCCACTGGGCAAGTAGGCTCTCCAGGGGGCAGAACCATTCCTCTAACAGTGTGTGCATAGGGATTAGATTAGGATAACAAACATTTATATTTGCACTAGTGTGGGAACCTGCAGGTCCTGGTGGCCTGGCATCACTAGTGTGGCCCAGAGAACCAGCAGCATCCTGGTTAGAGGACGCAAGCTTAAGGAAAAGGGTGTCCAGGGAGAGAGGCTTTGCTGCCAACGTAATGACAGTAAGAATGACGTTCCTGGAGCCTGGTGTGGGCAGCGCAGGCTGCCGTTGACAGGCGGGGCTCATTCTGCTCGGTCACACCCAGGGGGACTGGATATGCAGAGTGTAACCCAGCCACGGATAACCTTTCCTTCCTTCGGGACCCAGCGTCAGGTTAAAACTGATTTCCCATCTTCTTTGTAAGCTCTGTGGAGTTGGTATTGTCCCTATTTTACAGATAAGACAAACTGAGGTCCAAAGATGCCAACCATCACAGGGTCACACAGTTAGCAAGTGACAGCAGGGACCTGGAGTCCTCTCTTCAGCCTCCAAAATCCACACTCCCCATGCCCCTGCAGGTCGGGCATGCCCTCAGTCCTTCATTTCTCACCGGAGTGTGAGCCTCAGGACAGATCCTCCCCGTGGGAAGTCTGCCGTGCTGTCTGGAACTGGGCTGGGCCTCAGCCAGCTCTCAGGAGAGTGGGGTCTGTGACTGTGTCCTGTGCCCAGGGCAGAGGCAGCCCAAGCAGCCTGGCTGGAAGGTGAGGAAGGCTCCCGCCACCCCCAGAGACAGGCTCGGGAACCGGCTGGGCTGGGACACATGGCCTCGCCCCACAGCTGACGGATGTGACGTCTCCAGCAGCCGCGGCTCATCGGGCGCCCACCGTAAGGGCTGTTGCTCTTTTTATAACTGCGAGCAGCTGAGCGCAGCCAGGCCTCCAGCCACCCCGCGTTTCCAGCTCCACAGGCCCGGGGACGCGCTTTTGGCAAGGCCTCCAGATCAATTTGCCAAGTCAGCACTGGAGGCTGGGAGGTGGTGGGGTGGGAACCAGGTCAGAAATTCCTCCCAGGGCCCCTGACTCAGTCACCAGATGGCTAGTTAGGGCCAGTGGACTGCACAGAGGCCTTGGGTGGAGCGCTCCCGAGAGCAGGAGGACGAGGTCATGGAGAGAGCAGAGCGGACAGAGAACCAAAGTACAGTGTGAAGACCCAGATCCGGTCAGGCTAAAAATGGCCTCCAGATTGCATGTTACCAGAGGCGAGGCCAGGCCTCCGAGCTCTGCGCTTCCCACAGTCCACCCCAGCAGGCCAGGAGGAAGCGTCCTCCTGCTTGGAAGCTGTTGACCTCCACTGAATTTCCAAAACAGGTCCACAAGTACCAGCCCCACTGCACAGGGAGCAGCCGAGAGGAGATGGTCCCTCTCTGGAGGCCCCACACTCATGTGCCGAGGCATGAGCACCTGGGCAGGCGGGAGGTGATCAGACACTGAGGACACCATTCCCAGGATCCAGAGCCAAACGCAAGACCCAAACCAGGCAGATCAGTCACATGGAGATCAGGCGGTTGTGGGAGGGACAGTGCCCACCTTGGTTTCAGCTGCCCTGTAGACACCTGGGCTCAGATTGGACCATCAGCTCAGGGCCCTCCTTGGCATTTCTGCTATTATCCTAACCATTTTTTCTGGTGGGAAAACCGAAGGCAGAATGTGGTGGTGACCTGGCCAAGGCCACCCTGCAGGAGGAAGCCAGCTCTGACACTCAGCGCTCCCAGGGCATTCATCAGCTTTTCACCGCTGGGACTGAAACATCCGACAAGAAACAACTTAGAGAAGGAAAAGTTTGTTTTGGCTCATGGTCTCAGAGGTTCAGCCCATGGTCGGCCAACTCCATTGCTCTGGGCCTGAGATGAGGCACCATATCATGGCAGCAGGGTGGGGCCGAGGGAAGCTGCTTAGCTCAAGGCAGCCAGGAAGAAGAGAGAGAGAGAGAGAGAGAGAGAGAGAGGAGCCAGACACAAAATACAATACCCAAGGGCACACCTCCATGTCCGACTTCCTCCAGCCACACCCACCTGCCTACAGTTACCCCCAGTAATCCATTCCAATTATTAATCCATCAAATGAATCAATCCAGCAATTGGATTACAGCTCTCATAATCTAATCATTTCACCTCTCAACCTCCCTGCATTGTCTATCACCTGAGCTTGTTGTGAGACACCTCATATCCAAACCCTAACCCTCGGCCTCCTGGCCAGGGTACCCACGCCCATCAGGGGTGCCATACCGACCAGCTCCACTTTCTTTTTTCCAACCTCTCTCCAACTTCAGCAGACTTGCCACCCCCTGCCCCCGACAGGCATCAGATACCTTGGCAGGGAGATGGCACACACTGCCTCGTTTATCCTTGTTCCATGAAGGACCTAGAAGGGCATTAGAAAGTAAGCCATGCTGATGAAGGTCTGAGGTCGGCTTGACTCCTAGCACGTAACAGCTGTGACTTAGGAAGTGTTTCTCAAGCCCCCAAGCTTCAGTTTCCCCAAGGGCAAAGTAAAGACACCATCGGCCTGGTTTAGACGACATTGGGGAGGGTTCAGTGTATGCAGAGTGCTTCGCCGAGGGCCTTGGACGTGGCGAACATGCAGCAAAGGCCCGTTGCTATCCTCCTGCGTTGGGTATTACTGCTGTGAATGAGGGTTACAAAATAGACATCCTTGTCTGGGAGCTTCTGTGGATTCTGTGCTCAGCAAATGAGAATTTGAGATTTTGCAAACGAGATCTTGGATGGGAATGAAGGTCCTCTGTAAACTGTCCCAAGCTCTGCAGGTAAGAGAGGAGTGCCAACCAGGATTTCACGGCAAACAACCGTGTTTCCACCAAAAGTCTGACAGCACAGCCACTGGCTGGCACCACGGCTAAGGACCCTTGGTGACCACAGGCTGACCTCCACGTTCCAGGCTTCTCCCACCAGAGTAAGGCCCGCCACAGTCCCCACCTGGTCCTTCCACAGCATCCCCTGGGATTTGCTGGGCAGATGGATATTGATACCCTGCTTGCAGATGTGGAAACAGAGGCCTCAGCCCACGGCCACAGGACAGGAAGAGAAAGAGCAAGAACGGAATGCCACAGAGCACCTGGGTCTCAGAAATAGAGGGGACAGAGTGGAGCTAGTGCCAGGGAGGGCCACAGGATCAGACAGCTTCTGTCCTCGAGGTCACAGGTCAGAATGAGTGTTAGCTGAGTGCATGCCTGGGGGACTGGCCCTTTCCTGGTGTGCCTGGACTTTTCCCAGTTCTGCATTGCAAGTCCCCCTCCTGGGTGTTCTTGATTTTCAGCATGACTGAGTCCCACTAGCTCTGAATTGAGCCTGTTCCTTCCAGAAGGGTCCTGAGTGTCCTGACGGAGCCACTCTCAGCTGTTGGGCGTCCCTCCACGGTAGTCAAGGACACCTGCCCCCCAACAATGAAGGACACCCGACAGAGTCTGTTGTTTTTGTGACCACCAGTGGGATCATAAAAGGAAACTGTAAGCTCTCACTGTAAGAGGGTGACCTGGCTCCCAGGCTGGCGTCCAGCCGCCCCTGTTCAGGATGGTGGAAGGGGTCTGACCCGACGTCACCCGGTTTCTGCTCGCGTGTCCTGGCAGCTAAGCTGCTCTTGGGCTCATTAGTCCTCAACTGTCTGGTCTCATTTGTGAATAAAAGTCTGGAGGCCATCAAACCCCTAATAATAGTTCCTCAGGGTTATGAACAGCTCAGCCTGTGGCCAGATGGCAGACTTATTGAAGACTAGCTAAGGGAAATCTCACTCCTCTCATGGGCCCCTTAATGACACCAAAGTCAGCTTGAAAAAGCCGCAGAAGATGGGCCTTCACCCTCCAGCACCCCCAAGAATGAGGAGTGAAAATAAGAACAGGGGTTGGGGGGTTTGTCACCCTGATCTTGTTTGTCTCTGAGGGCAGAATCCCTCAAGGGCTAGGAATCCCTCCCCTCGGTGCTTCGTCCCACCTCCAGGGCTCGCCCAGCCTGTGCCTAAGCTTGAGAAGCAGATCTCTGAGCCTGTCTCCTGCTGCTTCTGTTCTTTGGTCAAAAATTTGGGGTGGGGGAGCAGGGTTCAGACTTGTTAACAACTTTAGTTTGCTTTCATTTATGAAATGAGTTTTCTTTTTAGGAAAGAAAAATCTTTTTTTTTTTTTGGAACCAGGAATTGAACTCAGGGACACTCAGCCACTGAGTCACATCCCCAGCCCTATTTTGTATTTTATTAGAGACAGGATCTCACTGAGTTGCTTAGGGCCTCGCTAAGTTGCTGAGGCTGGCTTTGAACTTGCGATCCTCCTGACTCAGCCTCCCAAGTTGCTTGGATTACAGGCGTGCGCCACCACGCCCAGCTTAAATCTTTTTTTTTTTTTTAATTACCAAGTTCCTTGTGAACATTTTCCAAATCTTCCTTTTGTCCAGTTATCTCATCTCTTAATGTTGATAATCTGGACTTAATCAGTTTTATAGATTCTGTCATTTTAAAACATTCTTTGGCTTCATTTTGAAATATTAAATTAAAATTTCATTTGTAGGCGAGGCCTGTCTTTCTAGAGAAGTCCACTGCCCGCTGACCTGTGGCTTGTGTTTCAGCGAGGCAAGTTTCCTGACACCTCAGTGGGGAGAATGGACAAGGATTTCTTGACCAAGATTCATGACTCTAGAGCTCCCTCTTCTGTGGGACTGAAAATAGTCTTTTAAAAAGTGGCTTCAGAGGCGTCTGGGAACTGCTCTGCTACCCTCTCCACTTTTATTTGACCCCTTCCTTTCGTGGCTGCCTGTGCAGTTCAGGACCACACCCAGCCATGTGGCCTCAGGGTGGAGCTTGCCCTGCAAGGCTATTCCACTGGTGTTTCAGGATTTTAGAGGAGCCGGGCAGAGCGCAGCACCCCCGGCAGGAGGATCGTAAATTCGAGGCCAGCCTCAGCAACTTAATGAGACCCGGTCTCAAAATAAAAAATAAAAAGGGCTAGCGATGTAGCTCAGTGGTTAAGCACCCCTGGGTTCAATCCCCAGTACAAAAAAAAAAGATTTTATGAGATTTCATGGGTTGTTGAAGGGATTGATTTAGATTATGAAAATTAATTTACATGTCCAGATTATATGGATTAATTTGATTAATTTGATTATCAATTTCCACTCATTTGCACGTTCATACTACTGTTGTCCACGGACACTTGGTGTATGCTTGTTCTTTTATTGGTTGATTGGTTGAGTTTTGGTTTTGGTTTTTGAGGCCCAGTCTTGCTGTGTTGCCCAGGGTGGTCTTGAACTCATGGGCTCCAGCGATCCTCCTGCCAGAGCCTCCCAAGGAGCCTGGGCCTCCGGAGTACGTCACATCTGTGATGCGCACAGCCCTACCTGCCTCTTCACCTCTGTACTTCTCCTCCTCTCCCTGAAAACCTCTGCACAGTCTCCACACCTGCCCATCCTGAGAGCATCCTATTCTGGTGACATCCGTGGTTAACCCAGCTCAAGACAAGCCGCCCCCTCTGGACCACAGCAGCTCCTCAACTGTACACCAGGCGTCCCACATCTGTGTGACTTCATGCCAGGCACTGAACTTGTCTCTAGAGCCTTCCTTCTGCGCCACGCCCTTCCACACGTGGCCTCACCACCTCCACACCAACGCCCTGCCCTGGGTTCCGGGCGCTGTTGGGTGGGTGCGCTGACAGGTGTCACTTTACAGATGAGAGCGCTGAAGCGTAAAGCTTCTCGGTGAGCAACGTGGTAAGTAACGTGCACATCGCACTATGCTGATCAAAGGCCTGGAGCTGCCAGGCTGCAGGGGCGACTTCTCCAGCTGAAAAGCCTGTGGGAAAGTCTCAGACACCACCCAGTTTCCTCCAAGGAGTCATGAGTCAGACTCTTACTCACAACTTCTTTTTTTCTTTTCTTTCCATTCAGTTCAAGCTCAAGGAGACACTTATGTTTTCACAAGCGCTTGGCCACTAATAATCCACCAGGAAAACCTCCAGATGTGGCCAAGTATGGCTGGACGGCCAGACCAAGTGACAGGCAGACCTCAGAACCTGAGGTGCACTCTCACAGAGAGATCTCAGACCTCCTGTTCTTTAACAAAGACATCGGAAGCTTGGGAGCTAAGTGATGAGGTAGAAATCCAGTTTTTCCAGGCATTGCAATTTCCCTTGCGTGTGGATTTACTAGATGGTCCTGTGTGCTGGCCTTCGAAGGGAACACTGGCCCCAAGTCAGAAATCTGAATATGGTCCCTGTTCTGCCACGTGTTGGCTGTGTGTTGCTGGGACTCGGTTATTTCATTTTTTAAAAATATTAGAGGCCAGGCACAATGGTGCATACCTGTAATCCCAGTGGAGGCTGAGGCAGGAGGATCTCAAGCTCAAGGCCAGACTCAGCAACTTAGAGAGACCCTGTCTCAAAACAAAAAATAAAAATGGCTGGGGCTGCAGCTCAGTGATAGAGCACTTGCCTAGCATGTGCGAGGCTCCCGGGTTCAATCCCTAGAACCACAAAGCAAAATGAACTAGGGATAACGACCTTCTGCCTATGTGACCACATTGCTAAGCACAAGTGAAATCCTGGATGTAAAGCTCTTTGTAAACTGTAAAGTCTGCTCTCCGAAATCAAGAGAGCAGGTGTGGGAGCCACGGGGAAGGCTGAGGCTGCCTGGTGGGGGGTGGGGGGGATCCCCAACCCTTTTTATTTGAGTAGGGTCTAAGTTGCTTAGAACCTGGCTAAGTTGCTGAGGCTGGCCTCAAACTTGTGATCTCCCTACCTCAGCCTCCCACGTTGTTGAAATCACAGGTGTGCACCACTGTACCTGGCTAGGCAGCCACTTTTTTAAGTATTTGTTTATTTATTTATTTGGTGCTGGGGATTGAACCCAGGGTCTCATGCAAACTAAGCAAGCACTGTACCGCTGAGCACTACCCCCAGCCCCAGGCTGCCACTTTTAAGCAGCTGTGAAGGAACCAGGAAGCCAATGAGTGGGCCAAGAAGGCCACCTGCTGAGACTAGACGGACAATGAAGCAGAGAAAGAAGAGACAGAGTGTTGTGACATTCCAAAGGGCAGGAGGAAGGAGCAGCCAGCGTCTTTCCACTTACTATGAGGAGCAGGAGCACTCAGAGATTCCTGCAGTACCACATCCTTAGAGTCAGCCTCGCTATTTTCACTCATTAAAAACAAACTGAAGTTGCGGGGTGTGGTGGCGCACACCTGTAATCCCAGCACTTGGGAGGCTGAGGCAGGAGGATCGCGAGTTCAAAGCCAGCCTCAGCAACTTAGCGAGGCCCTAAGCAACTCAGTGAGACCCTGTCTCTAAATGAAATACAAAATAGGGCTGGGGATGTGGCTGGTACCAAAATCAAAAAACAACAACAAAAAACTAAACCAAACACAGGTCTCTTAGTCCCTTTCGGCTGCAGTAACAATGAGTGCCAGGCAATGAGGCCTGGTGGGATGGGAGAGTAGGCAATAGAAGCTGAGCCCATTCCACAGAAAACCTAAATAGATACTCAGAGGGCTAACATTGTCAACCAAAGGATAGACTATAAAAAGGACCTACTTACTGGAAAAGGAGTCAAGAAAGAAACTTGTTTGTTTCGATCTCAACTCTGACGGCACCCACAGGCCTGCCGGGCCACCCATCTGAGGTTTGAATGTGCACCACCTGCTGGGTCACAACGTGCCAAGCCAAAGCTGGAGCCTGAATAGATCGTGCTGACACAGCTGCCAGGCGCCTCGGAAAGGCAAATGCAAACCTGCTTCAGAGGAACGTTCTCCCCTAGCTGTCGCAGGATTCCGCTGATGAAGGCAACCAAGAATGAGCTCCAATCTAAAATCATGAGCAAAACTTTCAAGGAACTAAGCCATGGGTTGGGGAGAATCAGTCAAAATAATAAGATAAGGAATTGGCCCAGTGGCTCAGGAGGCTGAGGCAGGAGGATCGCTAGTTCAAAGCCAGCCTCAGCCACTCAGTGGGACCCTGTCTCTAAATAAAATATTTTTTTAAACGGCTGGGGACCTGGCTCAGTGGGTAAGCACCCCTGGGTCCAATCCTTGGTACCAAAAAAAAAGAATTGACTGTGCCAAAGAATATGTTGACCTGACTAGGTGTAAAATCTAGAACAAGTATGCTTGAGTGATTTTAAATTTTAAAAAACATGCTTATAAAACATAATCATGAAGTTTGGGGAAAAAAAGGATACAGTTTGCAAATAAAAACTATTCATTGTGCCAGGTGTGATGGCGAACACAGGTAATCCCAGTGACTCGGGAGGCTGAGGCAGGAGGATAGCAAATGTGAGGCCAGCCTGGGCAACTGGCAAGATCCTTCTCAAAATAAAAAGTGAAAAAGAGTTGAGGATATAGCCCAGTGGTAAAAGTTTCTAGTTTGATTCCCTAGTGCCTCTGCCTTTCTTCCTCCCTCACTTCCTTCCTTCCTTCCTTCCTTCCTTCCTTCCTCTCTCTCTCTCTCTCTCTCTCTCTCTCTCACACACACACACACACACACACACACAATATTCATTAAAAATAAAAATGAACTAAACAAAAATCTGCAAGATTGACCACAACTCTGTAGATGAAGAAAAACACTCAGATATTACTGATAAGGAGGGAAAACTAGTGCCAGCCTACTGAAGGCCACTTACAGCAAATTCATACACAAAATTGAAAATGCACAGGATTCTGACTGGTTAGTTCAACTCCCGGGAATTTATTCTACAGATATGCCTGCATGTATCCAAAATAGGGTACCTCCAAGGTCATTCATTGCAACGCTGTCTGCAAGTGCAAAAGTCCATGAACAACTCCAATGACCCTCAGCAGGAGGCTGGGAGAGTCAATTAGGATCCATCCATACAATGAAATACAATGCAACTGCTTTAAATAAATGAGAAAGAGGAAAGTCTGTGTTGATAAGGAAAGATCTCCAAACTTCATTATTTAAGAACAAAGCCAAAGACTACAGCAAAAACAGATAATATGCTTCCTTCCACATGAGAAAGACGTAAAAGTTACTTATACTAGCTACTATTTATACTTATATCTGTGCGAGGATTCTCTATGAGGACACCAAAGGAACTGAAAAGAAAGGAAAACAGCGCCCCCCACCACCCCCCACTGCCCCCTGCTGGGGAGGACAGCTGGGGAAGCAGGGGCAGGAAGGGGCGGAGGGACACCGTCACCAGGGAGCTTTTATATTGTTTTGGGTTTGCATGGTCATAAATGAATTTCCTGATTTTAGATTTCAACGGATACATTAACGACAGCTTAGATACCTTTGAAAGGAAGAATGAGCAACTTGGAACAAAGAACTGGAGAGAACTGATGACCTGAGAGAGACGAAAAGGAGAAGATAGGGACAGAGGAGCACAGAGCAGAGGAGGGCAGGAAGAGGCCTGGTCGGAAAGGCAGGAAGGCAGAGAGCGAGGCAGGCAGGACACAGGAAGCCCGAGCGGCCCAGAATGTTGACCTACGTGAATCCTCAGATTCAGGAAGCACCACAAATCCCAGGCAGGGTGAAGGCAAAGAAATGCATCACTAGATATGAACTCTGTAGTTAAATTCCAGAAGACAAAAAAACGAAGCTACCTACCTCAAAAGCAGCAGTACCCCCACCAACTCCTCCAAAAAGACAAATTCTCCATGAAGGAGTGGTAGACCACAGCGATGGCGGTGCAACAGCCTAGAGATGCTGAGAAGGGCGAGCCAGGAACAGCTGCAAAGTGTACAGCCAGCAGAAATCTGTGATCCAAAAGGGAGCAGCATGCCAGTGCACACGTGTAATCTGGTAACTGGGAGGCTGAGGCAGGAGGATCACATATTCAAGGCTCAGCAACTTAGCGAGGCCCTCAGCAACTTAGCAAGATCTTGTTTCAAAATCTTTTTAAAAAAAATTAAAAAGGGCTGGGGATGCGGCTCGGTGGTTAAGCACCCGTGGGCCCTGGGTTCAATCCCTGGTACTAAAAAAAGGAGGGAGCATCACTACTGATTCAGAGTTTTTTAAGACCGAGAAAAACCATCATAAACAACTCTAAGCTCATAGGTGTGAAACTTCAGACAGACCAGAAGAATTTCTAGAAAACATAACTTGTCAAAATTAGTAACAGAAAAAAGAGAGAGAACCTTAATAGAATTATAACTATTGAAGACACAGACTCAAAATCTACCCAGCTATCAAGCAGAACGCTGCCTTCTACAAAATCTTCCATGGGGTGGAAAAAGAGGAGCGATTCTTCAACTCATTTTATGAGTCTAAGGGGGAAGTGAGCAGAATTGTGGGTAACACCTAGGAGTGGGGAAGAAGAAGAGCATCAAAGCTTCACAAACCTGTAAAGAAAAGGACCAAAGCGTCATCACGGGGTGAAGAAAACAGCATCTGTGACCACACTTTGGGTCTTTAGGGTGTGTACCTTAGCTACCGTCTACACAGCTTGCTTGCTAAGGGACCCCTTGGGGATGCTTCGCCGAGGTCGTTGTGCAGTAAGCAGGGTCCACATAGGAGATGCAATCAGAATCCAGCTCCCTCGAGCATTCACCTACCTACTGTCTTATTCTCTTTTTGCTACTGTAACAAAATACCTCAGACTGGTGTTTTACACCATTTTCTGGCCTAAACCCTGGGCCCTGGGTTCAATCCCTGGTACTAAAAAAAGAGAGGGAGCATTTTCTGTAGCTACAAAAAAATACCTGAGACCAAGGACAGAGGTTTGTTTGGCTCCCTGCCGTGGAGGCTGGGAAGCACAGTGCATGGTGCTGGCCTCCACTCAGCATCTGGTGAGGGCCGTTTTCGCTGCAGCACAACGTGGCAGAGGGCGCCACATGGCAAGACAGAGCAAGAGCACTGACTGGGTCTCTCCTCCTGTTCTTATCAAGTCACTAATGTCATCATGGGGCCCACTGTGAGGACCTTATCTAATTCCAATTACCTCTCAAAGCCCACCTCTGAGGACCAGTGACAGATGACTTTGAGGATGAAATGAATTGCTATGGGTTGAATGTTTGTTCCCCAGCACGTGAACTTGGGAGAACAAACAGTTGGAGCATAGTTAGTAGGTGATTTATAAAGAACAGAAGTTTATTTCTCACTGTTCTGGAGGCTGGAAAGACCAGGACCAGGGTGCTGGCAGGTTCCTCATCCAGGGAGGAGGGCTGGCTCTCCCTGGCCAGAGGGCAGAGGGACAAAAGGCAACTAACAGATCCCCACCCGCCAAGTCCCTTTTATCTCAGATTTATCTCCTAAAGGTCCTACTGCTTATTATTATTGCATTGAAGATTCAGTTTTAATATGGATTTTGGAAGATTTCAAGCCAAAGTTAATATCTATACAGCTTTTCTATCAAGAATAGAAATGTTGGCCTGGATGGTGTTGCACCAAAATAGACAGGCAGACCAATGGTACAGAACAGAAGACACAGACGCAAACCCACAGAAATACAGTCACCTCACACTAGTCAAAGGAGCCAAAAACATACAGTGGAGAAAAGACAGCCTGTTCAACAAATGGTGCTGGGAAAACTGGGAATCCATAGGTAGTAAAATGACACTGAACCCCTATCTCTCACCCTGCACAAAACTCAACTCAAAATAGATCAAGGACTTAGGAATTAGACCAGAGACCCTGCACCAAATAGAAGAAATAGTAGGCCCAAGTCTTCTTCACATTGGCTTATGACCAGACTTTCTCAACATGACCACCAGAGCCCAAGAAATAAAAGGAAGAATCAATAAATGGGACAGATTCAAACTAAAAAGCTTTTTCTCAGCAAAAGAAATAATCAATAATGTGAAAAGAGAGCCAACAGAGTGGGAAAAAATCTTTTCCACACACACTTCAGAGCACTGATCTCCAAAATTTAAAAAGAACTTAAAAAACTTTACACCAAAAATGCAAAGAACCCAATCAATAAATGGGCTAAGGAACTGGGAAGACACTTCACAGAAGAAGATATACAGGTGATATATGAAAAAGTGCTTGTCATCTCTAATAATTAGAGAAATGCAAATTAAAACCACCCTAAGATTTCATCTAACTCCTATTAGAATGGCTATTATCAGGAACACAAGCAACAATAAGTGTTGGAGTGGATGTGGGGAAAAAGGTACACTTATACATTGCTGGTGGAGTTGCAAATTAGTGCAGCCACTCCGGAAAGCAGTATGGGGATTCCTCAAAAAACTTGGAATGGAACCACCATTTGACCCAGCTATCCCACTCCTCAGTTTATACCCAAGGGTCTTCAAATCAGCAAAGTATAGGGATGCAGCCACATCTATGTTCATAGCTGCTCAATTCACCATAGCTAGATTGTGGAACCAACCTAGATGCCCTTCCATTAAAAATGGATAAAGAAACTGTGGTATATAAACACAATGGAATATTACTCAGTCATAAAGAAGACTAAAACTGTGGCATTTGCTGGTAAATAGGTGGAGGTGGAGAATATCATGCTAAGTGAAATAAGCCAAGCCCAAAAAACCAAAGGCCGAATGTTTCCTCTGATCAGTGGATGCTGATGCATAACAGAGAGTGGGGGCAGCTTATGGGGGGATAAGAAAAGAATGGAGGAAGTATGGATGGTGTAGAGGAAAATGAGATGGGGGGAGGAAAGATAGTAGACAGAGGCAGACAGTATTACCCTATGTATATGTAAGATTATATGAATCGTGTGAATCTACATTGTGAAAAAAAGAGATATATTCCCTGCTGTATAATTACATCAAAATGGGTTCTACTGTCATGTATAATTAAAAAGAACCAATAAAAAAAAAAAAAGAAATGTCGGGCTGGGCTGGGGCTCAGTGGTAGAGCACTGCTTAGCATGTGTGAGGCCCTGGGTTCCGTCCCCAGCACCCCATAAAAATAAAGAAATTAAGAAATTTTTTTTTAAAGAATAGAAATTTTGAGGGTAATGTGGCTGACTATTAGAACACTTGCCTGGCATGCTCAAGGCCCTGAGTTCCATCCCCAGCAATATGCAGACACAAAAAAATTACAACCTTGAAAGTATCAGAACCATTGGAAAAGCTGGATGCTCTTCCATACATAAACATGAACTCCAAATGGACCACAGATCTACAACTATAAAACTGTTAGAAAACACCAGGATTCCTACAACCTTGGTTTAAACAGAGCCTTCCTAGACATGACATTAGAACTACAAGCAAAAGTACAAAATAGATATATTGGACTTCATCAAAATTAAATATTTGTGTGCTTCAAAGGGACACCATCCAAAAAGTGACAATACAACTTAGAATAGAAGAAAATATTTGCAAAACATACATCTGATAAGGTTCTAGAATCAAAACATAAAAAGAACTATGAGAGCTCAATAGTAAAAAGACAACACAACTCAAAATGCACAAAGGACTTGAGTAGACATTTCTCCAAAGAAGAACAAATGGCTCCTAAGGTCATGGAAAACCATGTGCTGTTAACTAGTAGGACAATCCAAGTCAAAACCACACAGAGATACCACTTCAAACCTACTCAGAGAGCTGTGATAAAAATGACAGGCCACAACAAGGGTGGGAAAGGATGTGGGGATGCTGGGACCCTCACACACTGCTACTAGGAATGCATGGAAAATGGTTGCTAAAAAAGTAAAAACCTGCAGTTTCCACGTGACCCCACAATGCCACTTCTAGGTCTAAACCCAAGAGCAATAAAAATGTATGTTCAGTTGGGCCCGGTGGTGCACGCCTGTAATCCCAGCACTTGGGAGGCTGAGGCAGGAGGATCTTGAATTCAAAGCCAACCTCAGCAACTTAGCAAGGCCCTAAGCATCTCAGTGAGACCCTGTCTCTAAATAAAATATAAAAAAGGGCTGGGGATGTGGTTCAGTGGTTAAGTGCCCCTGAGTTCAATTCCCAATATCCCCCCAAAAAAATCGAAAGAAAGAAAATGTATGTTCATAGCAGCATGATTCATTATTCATAATAGTCAAAAAGTGGAAAAACCCAAAGCCCATCAACTCATGTGTGAACGAACAAAGTGTGGTCTATTAGAACTGTCAATCACCCAGCCATGACAGGGAAGAAATTACTGATATCTGCTGCTACGGGGATGAAGCGTGAAGGTTCTGTTAAATGAAATAACCAGACCCGAAAGGTCACATATTGTATGATTCCATTTACATGAAATGTCCAAACTAGGAAATCCCATAGATGGGGGCGGGTGAGAACCGACGACCAATGGGGACAGGGTATCCTTCCAGGAGCGATGAAAATGTTCTAAAATTGATTGTGGGGATGGGTGGCCAACTCCCTGAACAGGCTAAAAGCCACTGAGTGGGTACTTTAAATGGGTAAATGTATGTTTGTGAATTACATCTGGATAGAGTGGTTTTCAAGGGCCCGTGATGGTGTCTGGCGAAGGACAAAGTGTGCCCTTGTTGAAACTTGCGTCTCTGAGGGGAACTGTGTGTGATGTACTCTCCAGGCCCCAGGTTCGACTGGACAAGACAGCCGTCCTCAGAAGCCAAGCACACTTGCAAACCACGGCCTCAGTGTGGCTCTGTGATGGCAGCATCCACGCCGTCTTCCAGACACCAGCCCTGGAAGCCTGCTGAACGCACCAGCCGTCACTCGTCAGAAGGACTCCTAGGGATCCCAAAGCCCTCCCTTTGATTTGATGGGTGAGGAAACTCAGGCTCAGGAAGGGCTTAAAATCTCTTGCCGAGGGTCCCACAGCAAGTTTCTGGTGAAGTTGGGACTAGAGCTTCTTCAGAACCTTGCTTTCTTTTCCTACAGATTTTTTGCAGGGTTTTCATGTCCCTCAAAGTGGCCGTCCTCAGATGGTCAGGGACGAAACTCTTCACAGCCCTGCATCCGAGTCAGGCCACAGGAGGAGCTAGAAGGGGTCAGGATGGGGGAGGTTGGGGCCAGGTTCTGAGAAGGCAGCATGAACCCTGTTCCCGTAAGAACAGGGACACAGGGGGGACAGAGCCGCAAGGGATGAGCCCTAAGATGTGCCCCATGACACGTTGTCACACGTGGTCTGAGGCTTGTGGCTATTTTTTTCCCGTCACGTACACAATTGGAGGTAGTGAGAATTGACCCCCCGCCACTTACCCATTTGTCCCCACCTCAGAACCAGTGTGCTCGTGCCCCCCAGAAGGTGACCTGTGAGTCACTTGCCCCATGGAAACCTCTCCACCCTGATCTCAGGCAGGGCAGAGTGAAGGAGAGCCAGTCTCCAGGCCCCACCAGCCTCCCAGCAGCACCGGCTCCTGTAGGTGTGGGCAGGAAGTGGACAGCAGCTTGGAAGGTCTCTTCTCCCCACTACCCCAGGATGAGGGGACAGTCACATGGACTGACCCTTACTGAGGGCCAGGCACAGTTCTAAGCACTTTAGGTGAACTGACTCGCCTCTTCTTCACGACCACCTCTGGGGTCTACATTATGACTGTCCCATTTTTGGATGAGGTCACTGAGGCACCAGCGTCTTGTGGCAGATGCGCCCCTGGCCTCCCAGCTAGCTTCCTGCGGGCTGTCAGCAGGGCCGGATGAGGAGGTGATGACAGGGTGGGTGCTGGGGGACCTGTGGCCACAGTTTGGAGGTGGGACAGGAAGCTGAGTGACGTGCCCCGGCTGGGGTAGGCCTGCCTGGGGACTGACGCCACTATTTCAGGAGCCTCCAGGGGGGACCGAGGTGGTCGTGCAGTGGCTTCTCGCAGGACTCCAGGTAGGGTGGAGGTGGGGAAGGCGGCCTGGGCCCGGGAGGGAGTGGGCTGCCTCTCAGGGAAGAGTGGATGGAGCAAGAGGTGCCCTGACCCAGGAGATCGGAGCCCCTTGGCAGCCTTGGGCCCATTCTGGCCTCAGTTTCCACATTATGGAGTAGTGCGCACAGTCTACAAGGTCCCCCCACATGGACAACTAAAGCCTCTGAAAACACTGGACAGCAGGAGGAGTGCCAGGGTGGGGACAGAGTTACCCCGGTTAAGGTTATGTCGGAACCCAGCTGGCTCCTGAGCGGGGTGACCAGAGGGCGCCAGGAAGTTTCCCTGCCCCGCTCTACCCTCTGAGCCCTGCATGGGGACTGGAATTCCACCTTCAAGTCACTCCTGTGCGTTGGGTATGGAAAGCTCCAGGCAAGGGACATTCTCCACAACCCCCTTTTCTCAGAACCTGCCATCCCTGCAGGTGCTGGAGAAGAAAGGCCTCTAAGGAGCTCTGTTTGCACGGGGATAGAGAGGAGATTCCAGCTGGGCATGGTGGCACTTGTTTGTAATCCCAGCTGCTCGGGAGGCTGAGATAGGAGGATCGAGAGTTCAAAGCCAGCCTCAGCAATTTATCGAGGCCCTGAGCAACTCTGTGAGACCCTGTCTCTAAATAAAATATAAATATAGGCTGGGAATGTGGCTCAATGGTTAAGCACCCCTGGGTTCGATCCCTGGCACCAAAAAAAAAAAAAAAGAAAGAAAAAATAAGGGGAGATTCCAGATCATAGGCAGGCCCCACGCCACCTCAGAACTAGGGAGAAACTTCTTGCCAAGGTAGGAAACAGGTAGGCCCCTGTTGCTTCCAGAAGTCCAAGAGCTTGGTAGGGAATGCCAACAGGCAGACCCCGGCACCAGGAGGGGTGTGAATGGCAAACCTAAAGGCCCCTCCCACACCAGAGCCAAGCGGGTGGGCACACGGCAGCTTCCATTCATTCTGGAATTGATTCCCAGGGCACGTCTGCCCACCCTCCCCACAGCATGGCACATCTCGCCTCTCCAGTGAGGCTC
Organism: Glaucomys volans; assembly: GCA_020662805.1. Taxonomy (NCBI): domain Eukaryota; kingdom Metazoa; phylum Chordata; class Mammalia; order Rodentia; family Sciuridae; genus Glaucomys; species Glaucomys volans. Next base: position 501,092 of record JAJEJO010000688.1, on the reverse strand, counting down.
CGAGGGAGGCCCTGGGGAGGTTGGGCGCAGCGAGGGCAACACGTGACCTCATTTCTTTCCCAGTCTAGCGAGGACCTGGTGGGAGAGTCAAGGACGAGAGCTGGAGACCCAGAGACACAGAGTAAGAATGGGGGGCAGGTGGGCGGGGAGGGTCAGCCGTTCCAGAGCCCACATGAATCTTCCCTGGAACCCAGACTTGGCAGGTCCTCAGGCTTCCAGCTATCGTTCCCTCTTCTGAGACCAGAGCCCCGACCTCAGCAGCAGCAGTTGTGTCCTGGGACAAAGCCATCAGTCCAGATTCCCATGAGGGAGGCCTTAGTGATCCCAGCAAGGGGCTCCTGCTGGATGCAGGGCTGGGCAGACACCCTCTCTGGGTCGACCTGCACAAGCCTGTAGAATGGATGCAGCTCCGGCCTTCAATCATTTAAGAGAATCCCAGTCCCTGCCCTTCCAGCATCCACAGTGTTGGGCAGAGAACTCGGCACCCTCTCTCCTCCCCCTGCCCAGTGTCCCAAAGCTCTGAAGCTCCCTGTTTCCGCAGCTCCATGGGCGCCTGGCTGCTCTTCCCAGGGGTTCTCTTCCTGCTGCTGCCCCGACCTGCCCCAGCCCCCTGCTACACAGCTACGGGGTCCGAATGCCAGCAAAACCAGGACTTCGTGCCCGGTGCGTGGCTGGCTGGGGAGGGTGTGGACGTGTCCAGCCTCCGCCGCTCCCGCTCCTTCCCAGTGGACACACAGAGGTTCCTGCGCCCGGATGGCACCTGCACCCTCTGTAAAAACGCCCTGCAGAAGGGCGCCCTGCAGCGCCTGCCCCTGGCGCTCACCCACTGGCGCGGGCAGGGCTCTGGCTGCAGGCGTCAGGTAGCCAGGGCCAAGGTCAGCTCCACAGAGGAGGTGGCCCGGACCGCAGCTTCCAGCATCAACAATGACTGGCAGGTGGGGCTGGACGTGACTCCCAAGCCCGGCAGCAATGTGCACATGTCAGTGGCCGGCTCACACTCCAAGGCCGCGGACTTCGCAGCCCAGAAGAACCACCAGGACCAGTACAGCTTCAGCATGGACACGGTGGAGTGTCGCCTGTACAGGTGAGAGTGGGGACAGGGGAGGTGACGCGGAAAGGGGTGGGAAACTCTGAATCACCTAGGAGCTCTGGAATCACAGGGTGGGGACTTGGAGGCTGCTTCCACCAGGAGGAAACCAGAGTCCTGGTTCTCAGACTTCAGGTGACAGCCCCTGGCCTCTTCCCATCCAGGAGGGCCCAAATCTAGGAGGGCCCAGGGAGAGCCCAGGCAGAGGGCAGTGAGCAAGACTGTGCCCGAGAGCCCTCACATGGCGCGACAGAGGTGCAGTGAGAGCCCACCCACCTCTTTCCTGGGCACTTCCAGTCTCCCATGGGGTCCCACCTGGGTAGGAAAGAGATAGGACCTGGCTGGGTCTTCCCTCCCCACTGCTGTGTGATCTTGAGCGTCTCACTTCTCTCTGGGTCTCATTCATCTATTGAACCAGTATTCATGCCTGCCTCAGGCTGCAGGGTGACCCTGCTAAACAGCTGCCACCACTCCAGCCCCCATGGAGCAGGGAGCCCGGGACGCAATGGCTGACCCAAGTCACTGCCCTGCTTTCCCAGGCTGGGAGGCCATGTGACCTCCATGGTGAGGCAGGGCACCTCCTGCCTGAGTGGCCAGAGCAATTGGGAGCCAAGGCACACGAGTCGGCTCCAGAGGAGCCGATGAGCAAGGGTTGCAAAGCTCGATGGAGACCCTATATGGTGTCACTGCTTTATAACCAGAAAATGAGATGCTTCGAGTAGGAGGAAGTGCCTGTGTCCAGAAGCTCACCACTGGGAGCCATGGTGCGGGCTCTGCTGACAGCCCAGTGTCCTGGAGCTCTGGCGCTGGAGCCAAGCGCCCTGGGTTCAAGTCCTGGCGGTGCCCACTCACACACGGACTTGGGCCACCCTGAAGGAGTTTCTGAGTGGGAAAGTACTACCCACCGCGGGCTCACCTGATGTCTCCCTCTCCCCACAGTTTCCACGTGGTGCACAAACCCCCGCTGCACCCTGATTTCAAGAGGGCCCTTGGGGACCTGCCCCCCCACTTCAACACCTCCACGGAGCCCGAGTACCTCAGGCTCATCTCCAACTATGGCACCCACTTCATCCGGTCCGTGGAGCTGGGGGGCCGCGTCTCGGCCCTCACTGCCCTGCGCACCTGTCAGCTGGCCCTGGACGGGCTCACTGCCGACGAGGTGGGGGACTGCCTGTCTGTGGAGGCCCAGGTGAGCATCGGTGGCCACGCCGACTCCCCATCCAAATTCAAGGCCTGCGAGGACCAGAAGAAGCGACACAAGATGACCGCCTCCTTCCACCAGACCTACCGCGAGCGCCACTCTGAGGTGGTCGGTGGCCGCCACGCCTCGGTGCGCGACCTGCTGTTCGGGAACCAGGCTGGGCCTGAGCAGTACTCAGCCTGGGTGGCCTCGCTGCCCAACAGCCCTGACCTGGTGGACTACAGCCTGGAGCCCCTGCACTTCCTGGTGGAGAGCCCGGACCCTCGGCGGGAGGCGCTGAGGCAGGCCATCAGCAAGTACCTGGTGGACAGGGCACGCTGGAGGGACTGTGGCCGACCGTGCCCGCCTGGGAAACAGAAGAGCCCCCACAACCCGTGCCAGTGCGTGTGCCACGGCTCAGCGGTCACCAACCAGGACTGCTGTCCACGCCAGAGGGGCCTGGCCCAGCTGGAGGTGACTGTCATCCAAGCGTGGGGTCTGTGGGGAGACTGGTGGACTTCCACCGATGCCTATGTGAAGGTCTTCTTTGGTGGCCAGGAGCTGAGGACCAGCACCGTGTGGAACAACAACAACCCCAGATGGATGGCCCGGCTGGACTTCGGGGACGTGCTTCTGACCACAGGGGGCCCCCTGAGGGTGCAGGTGTGGGATGCAGACTACGGCTGGGACGATGACCTCCTCGGCTCTTGTGACCTGTCTCCAAAGTCTGGCTCCCATGAGGAGAACTGCAACATGAACCATGGTCACCTGAGATTCCGCTACCAGGCCAGGTGCTTGCCCCACCTGGCTGGGGGAACCTGCCTGGATTATGCCCCTCAGGGGCTTCTGGGGGAGCCTCCAGGGAACCGCAGCGGGGCCGTGTGGTGAGAAGGGCGAGCTTTGGGAGACCCGGAAGCTCAGACTGAAGGCATTCTCATGGTGGGAGGTGGCCCAGCCCCTTTGTTCCCGTTAGACTGGTGGAAAACTGAGGTTCAGGCTTTATCTTTGATGTGGCTGAGTTTGCAGGTCACCCTGAGGCCCCTGTCCTAACTGCCACAGCCCTCCCACATTCCAGGCCTGGCAGTCACTCCTGCACAGAGGACAGCTCCCGCCAGGGGCTGGGCAAGAGGCCAGGAGACTGTCCCCCAGGCTGCTTAGAGCCCCTCTTTCAAGACCCCCTTGCAGCCACTTATTTTTGGTACTGGTGATTGAACTCAGGGGCGCTTTACCACCGAGCTGCATCCCCAGTCCTTTTTTATTTTGAGATAGGGTCTGTAAACTTGCTAATTTGCCAAGGCCGGTATCAAACTTGTGATCCTTCTGCCTCAGCCTCCCCAGTCACTGGGGTTACAAGCATGCATACCACGCCTGGCTTCTTGTAGCCCTTTCTGGTGTGAGAAAATCTTCATCATGGTGGATCTACCTCCTCCTGTCCAGTTGCTCTCTTTGCTCTTTGTCCCCCTTGCTTTGTCTCTAAGACAAATAAAGGACTGTGACCACCTATCTCACTGTACACACAACTTGATAGAGGCCAATAAACATGATAAGATGGTGACTGCGACAGTGGTGGTGTGGCAGAAGAGACAGTGGGGACCAAACTGCCTCTGGAGCAACCCACACAAAACGGGCTGGCAGGTAACGTACACTGCTTTTCTGTTTCCACTAGGAATGTGGAGACCCAAAATATTTTCCTTGTAACCCTCTGACTTGAGCAAAAGCAGCATAAACTTGGTGATAAGTGGCCATGGACATTCAGGTCCCAGCTGGAAGACAATAGGGACTGGTGAGGACTGCGGTGAACTGGGGAGTGGGGGTCTTTTATCCACAGGGGTGGGGGCAGGATGTGCTGCAGCCCCACTCCAGCCAAACCTTTCCAGGTAGAAAGGTGAGCCCACAGCTCCCAGGTCTTCTCATTTTTTAAAGTGACCCTAAACTCCAATTTGATTCCTAACTGTGGCAATTAATTTCACTTAGTGAAAATAAACCTCTATGGGTAAATATGGTACAAGTCAAAGAGACCGTATCTGCAGGCCATCACCGAGCCAGGGACGTCTGTTTGGAAAACTGCTTCCAACAGAGCCCTTGTGCACGGGCTGGATATCTCACACCTCGGGGGGACATGCAGTAATCCCAACTCAGTGGTGGGCTTCCCAAGTCTCAGGGGCTGATGTCAAATGAAGTGACCTTTGTTCAGGTGCCTGGGACACGGGTCTTGGCACATAGACACTTGGAGTTGGGGACAAGATTCAGGACAGCTCTGCAGCCGTGGTGGGGTGTGGCTGAAGAGGGTCAGAGGGACTCAGGAGCTGCCGCAGCCCCCGCTCTGTCTGAGACTCCCTGCAAATGACCCTCCGAGGCGTGCGGAGGCCCTGGGCTCGGAAGCCCAGCAGTGAGCCTCAATCCCCAGGTGGGGCAGGAGGCAGGAGCGAGGCCTAGAAGCCTGTAGAAGCCTCTGTTGTTACATGTTTCCGTTCACAACCAAGACACACGAACAAGAGCTCAGGAGGGACCTCGATGTGTCACTCAGGCTGTGACTGAAAGAAGCAGAGGTGTGGACCCCGCCCTTGGGGAGGCAGAGCCACAGGTGGGGTGGGGCCTGCTCAGCCCGCCCTGCTCCGGGCCCTTTCACCCCCTCAGGCCTGCTTGCAGGGCCAGGAGCCTTTGCAGAGCGGCCGCAGGGTCCCGAGAGGTGCACTGGCCAGCCCTTCCCGTCTCTCACGCAGGGAAACCGCAGCCCGGAAGAAGAAGGGGCTGACCAGCGGCCAAAGCGGAAGTCAGTGCAGGAAGAACCAGGTACCTGAACCCCAGGTGCTTCACTCCAAGCACAGCTTCCGAAAGGAAGGCAGGGCCAGGGAAGGAGGGCAGTTAGAGCCCCAGGAGCCGCTGCAGCTCTCAGCCCCAACTCAAGACCCAGGGGACATTCCAGCTCCACCCACAAGGATGTGGGGCTGCTTCGTCCCCGAGGCCTGGTTTGTCTGAAAACTCAGACACCTTCCATTCGGCCTCCAGTTAACTTCACTTGGTGAAAATAAACCTATATGAACATGGTACAAGCCAAAGAGGACTCGGATGCGGGTCCCACCCTGCTGCGACCCAGGGGCCGGCCTGTCTGAGCTCCGTCCTTGGGCAGCGACAGGGGTGAGGGCAGAGACGAGGGTCTCTATTTCCCTGAGTCCTCTGCTGGCAGCCTTGGGCCTCCTGCTGCCATCTGGGAGGCCACTGTGCCTCGGTCCTGGTTCCAGGAACTTCCCCTCAGCTCACCCTTGCACGCTCGGGGCGACTGAAGCTTTGCCGCTGCAAATCCTGAGCGGCGGCACCACCTGCCCCTTCCGCTCCCACTGCCCCCACTCCCGCCATCTTTGTCACCACACCCTCTGCAAATTACTGTACTTGGAATCTGCCGAGGGCTCCCGGGGCGAGGCCTGGGAGAAAGCAGAGCTCACCTCCGCAGGAGCTGAGAAGGCCCAACTCTGGCTTCCCTGCACTCCAAGCTCCGTGGAAAGTGGGAAAGGACACAGGCCTGGGCCACCAGCCTGAGGCACCTGCTGCAGGTGTGGGATGCCCTCAGAAGCAGGTGCTGAGACCAAGGTTCAAGTACAAGGCATCTGGGCAGAGTCTCCAGTGAGGGACGGAGGAAGTGAGCCATGGAAGGGAGGGCGACTACTTAAAGGTGCAGATCCCAGAATTCAGCACAGTGGGCAACTGGAGCTGGGTCCCACGGGGGACTTCCAGGGGCTGATGGAGAACACGCACCTCCGGGTATCCAATGAGGGTTGGGGGAGCCGGGGGACTGACACACCACTTCCCCTCAGTCATTGGTTAAGGGATTCTGGAGGGGGCATTCATTTCCACAAACTCCTGGTTCACCAAGGGGACAGTTGGAGCAGAGTCCAGCAGCCGGAGAAAGCCCCCAGGCAGTGGCCTCGGCCAAGTCCAGGGAGCCGAGCTGAAATGCGTTGCTAAAGGCTGTGCGGGCGGCTGACAGGGCTCCCCTGGCACCTGGAACCTAGTGAGGGAGAAGGGGCGTCCTGGGCAGGGGCTACAAGGCTGTGCTGAGAAGGTCCAGGAGGGGCACCCGGGCTCCACAGCTGTGTCCCCTCCACAGCAGCCCTGAGGCAGGAGTTGGTGACACTGTTCCTGGAGGCTCAGCAGTGCTGGCACCTGGTGACTCTGAGTACTCAGTGGGTATTCTTGGCGATTATTTCTCTACTCATTTCATTGAAATTTGACTTCTACTGCCCACAAATAAATCCCTTGCTGTTTCAACACCCCCATCCCATTCACACCCATCCTCCTGCCACCATGGGGGGCCAATGTCCTCAGAACCACCTCTTGACTGTCCCCAAGCCCTTTCCTCCCTCCCTCACCAGGGCCCAAGCAGAGATGGGAGGGGCCCATTGCCAGGTCCCATCATTCAACAGATGGTCACCGAGCACCTCCTATGAGCCAGGTCCTAGGCCCCAGTGACCAGCACAGCACGCCAAGCATGTGCCCTCAAGCCTCCTGTCTGATGGGGACGGGTGAGGACATGCAGGGAGACCCGGGAGTCAGGGTGACATCCTGGAGGGAGCTGGGGCTGAGCTGCTTTCGTTTCATGCGTTCAGTCTCACCCGCGTGCGCACATGGTCGAGGGTGTCCTCTAGGCTTGGGGCTGGCGTGGACAACAGCCCGGTGTTTGTTTTCCAGATGGTTGGCACAGTCCTTCGTCTCCCTCAGACATGCCTCATGGCTGGGTCAGTGTCTGACAGGCAGCCGGCAAGCCGGGTCAGCGAGCCGGTGCCCCTGACCTGTGGACCCAGGCAGTCTGGGGTTGGGGGCCTGGGGAGGGGAGGGGCTCCGGCAGCTCTGAGAGGTAGGGGCTTCTCTTGCTCTCCTGTTCCTCTAACCCTGTCTATAGTGGTCTTCATCCCCCACATATGTCACCAGGCTCTTCTACATCCTAATTTGTCCCCTGTCCTCATAACCATGGCTTTTTCAGCCCGGGTCACCAGCATCTCTTGCTTGGACTCATGGCCTGGAGCCTGTCTGCCTCCAGGCTCCTGTCTGCTTCCACCCTACCCAGGGATGCCCGCACCTGCCCACATCCTCTCGGTGCCCACTCCAACTCCATTGCTGCCTGGAGAGCCCCTGGGCCTCCAGGGACAGCATGGGTGTCCCATTCAGCCCCCCAACCCTTCAACTGACCACTGACCAGCAGCACCAGCTCCTTCCCCATCCAGGAGCAAACTCCAGAGTGGATCCCACCCGGGCTCCCAGAGCTCTCCAGCAGGAGCATGCTCCAACTGCCATGCGGTGACTCACTGGACCACATGCACGTCCCTGTCCCCCTTACCCACTCCTCTACTAGCATTTTCCGGAAGAGCCTCCGGCAGAAACCACTGGCCCTGGAATTCCTGGCTCGGGGCCTGGCCCTGGGGAAACCAGCTGTGGCACACATTGACCCCGTCACTGCCTTGCTTAAACTCTTGGTTGGTTCCTTGTGGCTCTTGGGAAAACCCCCAGGTGAGCCACAGGCCCCACGTGTTGGCCCCCACTCACAACGCGGCCCCCACCTGACTGAGCCCAGCCTCACTGATCTTGTCATTTCCTCCACGGGTCACACCTTCACACTGTGACCCTCCACGCAAACCGCAAGCCGCCTCCTCTTTCCAGAACTTTCCTCCTCCACCCTAAGTCCTCCTCAGCCTTCAGGCTTCAGCGTCAACAGTGGCCTCCTCCAGGAAGCTTTCCCTGACTGCCAGATCCTGTTCCTGGTCCTCCCGCTGCTCCCGCAGGCCCCAGCCTTTTCCCGCGCAGCACCATTTCTGCATTCTGTGTGGTTGAATCAATTAGCCCAGCATAACTGATTGGCATCGATTTGACAAATGAAAACTATGGATGGATAACGAATGAGTGGATGAATGAACCCCACCAAGGAATCTCCCAGCCTCTGCTTGAACTCTCCTAGAGAGAGCTCATTGCCTCCTAAGGGAGCAGGTTTGCATTTGGAACATTCTGATCCTGAGACACCTGCCTCCTTACACCCTCCAGCCCTGCGGTGCTCCCGTGCTCTGTGTCTCCCCGCGCCACCAGCACGGTTGGGCAGAAGGAGCGCCGGGCAGAGCTGGGTCCATGTAGTGGTCTCTGCTCGCTTTCCTCCTGTGACAGAGTCCCAGAAGGGGTGCACACCACAGGGCTGGTGGGGCCACCCGCCCCTCTTCCCTGTCACAGTAGAAATGAGAACTTCTGGTGGAAGGAGATGGCTTCATTTCGTGACTCCTGACATTTTCTCAATGGAACCTGTCACTGACTGGAGTCAGATCCAGCTGGGGCACCCTTCAGGCAGAGCTGATGTCCACCTGGCCTAGCGGGTTCTAACCCCTCAGGGGCAAGATCCACCACCAGCCTGCTAATGGGCTTCTCCCTCTCTCATGCCCTGCCGGATGAGGTCCTTCCATGGCCAGCTGGCCCTAGCCCTCCTCGAGTCAGGGGTAGACTGAGTACTATAGGCAAGGAGAGGTGGGGTCTGGTGCCATTGAGACCAAGGTCACAGGCAGGATTCTCAGGGCTGGTCAGGGTGAGGGCTCGCTGCACAGAAAGTTAAGCTTCAGTTCCAGAAAGGACCCTGGAGAGCAGCCAAGACTGACATCCAGTTCAGGCTACAAATGAAAAGACCTCAACCACACTTCACCCCTGAGCCAGCCACAGACACCCATCATGTGGACTCTGTCTTTGGTTCAGTTCTGACTCCGGACCCCGAGCAACTCCCTTGAACACCTGGAAACCATGCAAAGCTGCTCCTCCAGACCCCAGGGCCCCAGCTCAAAATGGAGGGGGCTGGAACAATGATTTCCATGTGGCTTTCCAGCCGGGAGGACCTCAGCCCTTGTTCTACAAGCTGTCTCACCCCGACACTCAGGGGCAGGGCCAGTGACACCATCTGCACCATCTTCATGCTGGCATGGTGGGCACAGCGCCACCCTGCCATTCCTGTGCTGGGAAGACCCTGGATCCTTTGGCCTTTCTCTTCCCAACGGCCACACACTTGACCCCAGTCGGCCAGGACCAGAGCCACCCCTGTGGTTGCGGAAGCTAGAATCGGAACTTTTTGTTTACTTCGGGGCCTCAACAGCACATCTGGACTCACAGTTAATCCCCACAGCAGCTGGTTCTTAAGAGGACAGTGACGTCAGCTTGCTGGCAAGACACTGGATTTTCCCCTGGGAAACCCAACCTACAGTGAGACTCGACAGTCATGGAGTGAGGTCAACCCCGGGGAGGCATCCTTGTCTCCCTCTCCTTGCTCCTCACAGGAACTGGCACCATCAGGCACTGGGACCTTTGCTTGAGGTCCTGCCACCAGCAGGAGACAGTAATTCGGTGACGACATCCTGGTGAGCCGTGTCCACCAGGAGATGGGCGTTCTGGGCTTTGTGTGTTTTCATTGCGTAAAGCGCTTTTCCAAGTTGGAGCGCCCTGCCCCGCTCCCCCTGGCCCTTCGCTTCTGTTGTTTCTCTCTCACAAACAGCGGGGGCAAACCTGCAGCAGCTCTAAGTGCTTGCCGTGGGGTTCTGAGCACCACGTAGGTTCCCCTCCTCTGATCTTCCCAGCAACCTTCTGAGGCAGGTACACAAGTCTCCTTCCTAGAAAGGAAGTCACCAGGAATCTGAGGCTCCCCCCATCACCACACCCCGCACCTTGGTCGTGAACCTTCTCCACCAGCTGCTGCAGGAATCCAGAAGTTTCCCTACCATATTTTGTACTGCCTCCCCTAGGGCTCCCCTTTGTAGATTCCATGACCTTTTTCAAAACAATGCAGCCTGGTGACTACAGAGGACCCACCTTGGGGGATGCTCCAGGGGGGAGCAATCTCCCCATGCCACCTGGCCACTTGCTTCTTTTAAAATGTGGTGAAATAGCCGGGCGCGGTGGCACATGCCTGTAATCCCAAAGGCTCGGGAAGCTGAGGCAGGAGGAGCACAAGTTTAAGACCAGCCTCAGCAACTAAGCAAAACCCTAAGCAACTTAGCAAGACCCTGTCTCAAAAAAATAAAAATTAAAATATAAAAGCAAAAGGGGCCAGGGATGTGGCTCTGCAGTTAGGTGCCCCTGGGTTCAATCCCCAGTAAAAAAAACAAAACAAAAACTGGCACAATATACATCACATTTCTGCCAAGTGTGCAATTCAGTGTATTGAATTTTTCATCATCCTTGAAACAAAAATTTGTAGCCTTACACAATAACTTCCCTGCAGTCCCTGGTGACCTCTATTCTACTTCTCCATCTGTGGATTTGCCAGCTCTGGGTGCTTCACAGAGGTGGGATCATGCGGTACTTTTCTTCTGTGCCTGGCCTATTTCACTTAGCATAATGTTTTCAAGATCCATCTGCGTTATGACATCATCAAAATTTCATTTGTTTTGCGGCTGAATAATATTCCATTGTGTGCCCACCCGCATTTAGTTCATCATGCAGCCATCGTGGACACCTGGCTGGATTCCACCCTGGGCTGCGGGGAATAAGCTGTTACGAGCCTTGTTGGACCAGCATCTGTTTAAGTCCCTCCATTCAATTCTTTCACACAAATACCTGCGGGTGGAATTGCTGGACAGCACCAAACCGTTCCCTGCCGAGAGCTTTTGAGCTGGCCTCTGCCATGTCTGCCTGTGCCCGCCATCCACCTGTCCGATCAGCACTCCTGCCAGGGCTATGGCGACAGCCTTCCCAGCCACACCCCACCCTTCCCTTGCACTCTCCCCTGCAGGAGGGTGGAAAGCTGAATGGGCAGGCATTTATCACAAGGCCTAGGGATTCACATAGTAGGTTCTCAATAAATGTTGCTGAACAAATGGGTGAAGGTTGACGTGTATTTCCACTCTGCACAGGACCATGAGCTCATGGAGAGTGGGGACCACGGCCTGTTCCCCTCAGCATTCCCATGAAGCCTGGCGTGAAAGGGAGATCCACAAAGAAGGAAGGGTTGGTTGGAGCAAAGTGAATTAAGATGACTGACTGGAGAGCAGTGGCCCCAAGTTGGGGGAGGGGCAGGTGCTGCAGGAAATGAGAGGGAAAGGGACCGAGAGGGAGGGAGAGTCCCGCAGCTGAGGGAGCAGGTATTTTGGGAGGCAGGACTTGCTCTGAGGTCCCTACCCCACATCAAGACTCAGCCTCCACATCAAGGTGGGGAAGGGGTTTCAGCCATGTGCCCTTTGTTTTTACCTTTATCTCCGATTGTTGAAGTGCCAGCGGGGACTTGCATCAATATGCATGATCTCATTTGAGTTTCCCAAGAGCCCCATTTACCAATGAGGAAACTGAGGCTCAGGTCTGATCACTGCCCTAAGTCCCTCAGTTATTTCATTGCTGAGAAAGGTGAGATGTGAAATCGTGGTGCAGGGTGGCCAGGGGCTCTGAGCAGGTCTGCTGCTCGCCCCAGTCCACGGTGCCCTTCGGTCTTGGAGTTGGCCCCTCAGCTGCCGCAGGACTGAGGGGCCCTCAACGACTCTTCTCCCCGCAACCAGCAGCCAGGACAGGGGCTCCTCCTCCCTTCCTTCAGCCCTTCCCCCGCCTGGGTCCATCGTGCACCGTGAGGTTCACCGTGAGGTCGTGGCCTTCCTGGCCCCTCTGCTTCCCAGGCATTTGGACATGACCCCTCCCCACCCCAGGCAGCTCACGGCTCCCCAGGGGCCAGAGCAGGGGCACCCTGTGAGCAGCCCCAGCTGCCATGCCCTCTCTGCAGCCCAGGAGGGTGGCCCAGGTGGACTCCCACCTGGAATCCGAGCTCGAAGGAGAGGTAGGGGCCTTTACTGAGTCTCTGTGTCAGCCACCATTCTTGGCAGGCTGGCCCTTCTCTGTCACTCTGCTTGGTGACAGAACACGAGTTTTTGTTGTGGTTCATCTGACAGTGGAGTGCATTGTGACCTGTTACGGGGTAGAGCTCATTCTAATTAGGGTCCCAATCAGGAGGCATCTTGCTCCAGGCCATGCAGAGTGGGCCAGAGGCACCCCTCTCCTCACCGCCCCTCCCTTCCTTCCCAGGGCCCACCTGCCCCAACCTGGCTGCTGAGGAGCCAGCGGTTAGAGGCAATCCCCAGAGTGTCCCTGGGGAAGGGGTCCAGCGGGCTGGGGGGCCCTCCCCGCCGCTAACAGAACAAGCCAGGCAGAGGAGAAACAGGCCTGCGTGTGAGCGGGCCAGAGTCTGCACGCACATCTGCGAATGATTTGGTAAACAAAACAAAACCAAGATTTGCAGAACCAACGACATTGCAAACAAGATGGCCGGAACTGCAGAGCTTCCTCAAGAGCCCAAGCGGCTTTCAAGTTCTCTGCAAACCATTTCCACCATGCAAATTTGCTCATTAAACAAACCATGCAAATTTGCTTATTAAACAAACCATGCAAATGGGCTCGTAGGCCAGCAGTGCTCTCTGGACTCCTTATCTGAGCTCCAGGCAGGTGCTGCAGGGAGCAGACTGTGGGAAGGAGCTTATTCCCATCATCATGTGTCAAGTATCTGAAAATAACATGAGCACTTTGCTTGGACAGACTTAATTTTTTATTGGCACCAGGAATTGAAATCAGGGGCTCTCAACCACTGAACCACCACCCCAACCCTTTTTCATATTTTATTTATAGACAGGTCTCAGTGAGCTGCTTAGTGCCTTGCTGAGTTGCTGAGGCTGGCTTTGAACTTGCAATCCTCCTGCCCCAACCTTCTGAGCTACTGGGATGTGTGTGAGCCACAGCACCTGGCTGCTTGGAAAGACTTAATGACTTTGACTTCCCCTGCGTTTCCTCCCTAATCATGTCTCCCAACTAACTCTAAAAGCATTTGCTTACTCTTTGTCTTTGTTGTATCAACAACACTGGGCAAAAGGATTCATCCAGAACAGCCTTCCCAGCCTCTTCCCAGCCCCAGATGTGTGTGCGGGGCTGCACTTGCTGAGTGACCTGAGGCAAGGGGCTTCCTCTTTGAGTCTCTGGTTCCTCACACACAGCTTGGGCACATGAACAGCAAAACAGGTCAGGATACATTCATGGGAAGGAGCTTGGAAAAACTACCTGGAAATGGCCTCTGCCTAGCTAGAGACGCCTGTCACTGACAGCTGAGAAATTCCGCCCTGCTCAGAGGAAGCACCAGGTGAAAGGATTGTCTACTCCATTTCAGATCTGAAGAAGTGCAGGCTGGGAGGTGTGGAGCAAAGCGGCTGGCATGTATTAGATGTTCAGTAAGTCTGTTCACCCAGGAAACACCTGGGGGCCTACTGTGTGTGGCATGTGGGGACACACTGCTGCACCCACCACCCACCAAAGTACCTGCTCCTGCTGGGCCAACTTCCCTTCCCAGCAAATCTTCCTGGAAAATCCCTTCATGATGCTACAATCCCACTTGTCCTCAGGCAAGGAGTTTGTCCTCAGGCAAGGAGTCACGGCCTAACTGGGCTGGCACTGATGGGGACCCGAGGCCTAGGGACCAGGACCTGCTCCCAGTGCAGAAGGCAGGGTCATCTCTGGCTACAGACTGGCTACAGTCCCCTATCCAGGGCTTCATGACTCCCCTCGCCAAGGGCCCTCAGGGCCCCCTACACCCCAGGCTTCCCTTCTGAGGGGCTGGAGGCAGCAGGTCACCCAGAGCCCACATTCTTCAGTCTTCCAAAATGCTTGTGAAGAAATTGAGCCCAAAGATCAACGATGTAACCTCCCCATGGGAAACACAAACACCCAAGAGCCCATCCCATCTCACAAATCCAGGAAGCAGCCACAGGCAGCGGCCCTGGGGGAACCACCACCCAGGAGCCAGCTGAACCCACACCCCCAGCTCCAGTGGGCACCTTGAAGGGAGGCCAGCCACAGCCTCCAGGAGCAAGCTCCCAGCAGCCACTCTGTCTAAGAACTAAGAAATAAACAGCACACCAGGCAAAGGGGACCGTGAAGGGCAGGCAGAATACTGATAAACACTTAAACTGGGCAAGGGGACGCGGTTACAGGTGTGAGGAGGCTTTTAACTACGGAAGACACCACTGCACAGGATTTACATGAACACATTCGAAAACAGTGATAGAGGGTTTCTGTATTCTTTTATTCTGGGGCAATGTTGGAATTTTACCAACATCGGACCAAGAAAAGGAAAAAAGAAAAAAGAAAAAAGAAAAAACACCCTGAATGGACTAACAAACACAGAAGAAACTGAAAAGTTCATAAAAGAAGCATTCCTAGAACAATGCCTGCCAGTTTTAAAGGTTCCCTGAAAACCATCCAGCCATAGACAGGCCAGGAGACGCAGAGCTATTCCAAAACACTGAAACGACAGGGGGCTACCTCAACTCAGAAGGGTAACAAGGGGGGGCGTGATTAGAAACAGACACAAAAATTCTAAATAAAAGGCTCAGATTCAGCAATATGCTTCAAGAATAAAACATTAACCAAGTAAATTCATCTAGGAATACAAGGGTTATTCAACCTTGAAAAATTTGTTAATGCACATTTCAGTATTAACATATTAAAAGAGGGGCTGGGGCTGTAGCTCAGTTGGTAGAGTGCCTGCCTCGCAAGGCCCTGGGTTCAATCCCCAGCACTGCAAAAAACAAAGCAAAACAAAAAATATATTAAAAGAGAGAGAGCACATGGCAGTCATGTGGGTGGGAAGAAAAGGTTGGTTTTATTTTCTTTTGGTTTGGTTTTCGCAGTGCTGGTAACTGGACCCAGGGCCTTGTACCTGCCAGGTATGTGCTCTACCACTGAGCTACAAACCCAATCCAAGGATTTAAAATATTAACAAACCAGGAATGAAAGGAAATTTCTTTTTTATAAGAGCATCTACGTTAAGCCTAGATCAAGAATTAGAGTTAGTGATGAAGTATTAAAAATATTCTCACTAGTCTTGGGAGTAAGGATGATCATTATTTCATATTGTGCAGGAAGAACTAGCCTATCTAATAAGAAAAAGAAATACACAATATAAATAGCAGAAAGAAATTAAACAGCTGAGCATGGTGGCACATGCCTGTGATCCCAGCTAGTGGGGAGGTTAAGGCAGGAGGATCACAGTTGGAGGCCAGCCTCAGTAACTTAGTGAGACCCTGTTTCAAAATAAAAAATAAAAGGGCCTGGGGATGTAATTCAGTAGTACAGTGTTTCTGCATTCGATCCCTAGTACCACTAAAAAAAAAGAAGAAAAATGAAACAAAATAGTTATTATTTTCAAATAGCATAATTATCTCATTCCAAATTCCAAGAAATTAAAAAAAAAAACCTGTTAAAGTTATTAAGCTTAGGAATATGGCCAAATTCAAGCAAAAAAAGTTTTAAAAATTACCTATCCCAACAATAGTTAATTAGAAACTGAAATTTATAATTGCAAAAAGTAATTTTAAAACCATAAAAAAACTCCATGAGAAATGGGCGTAACTTATAAGAAGAGTATTAATAACTTTACTAAAAGTCACAAAAGAAACCTTAATAAATAGAGGGAGAAACACATACCTTACTTGGAAGCCTCAATATTATGATAGTGTCCATTTTCCCTCAGGGGCCAACAAATTAAATATAACGCCAATCAAGATACCAATGGGATTTTAAAATAAATGTTGGTTATTGATTCTAAAATCCATTTGGAAATGAAAGGATCTGAGAATAGTCGAGAGATACAGTAGGAAGAAAAAGAGTGAAAGGAAGGAGGGAAGGAGCTGGGGAGGGGGAGGAAGACCGTGAACCTGAAACACACTGGGTGAGTGGGAGCAGACGTGGACCAGGCTCCCGCACCCACAGAAGACACCGCAGTCTCCTCTAGCCCATCGCTCTCCTGGTCACTCACTGAAACACCTGGTTGGCCGCTGAGTTGCCGGCCCAGCTGAGCCTCTGGTAGCACACAGGAGGATGGGATGGGCAGGTGGGCTCGGCCTGGGTCCTGCTCCTCTGGAGGACGGGGAAGGTCAGAGGTGGACTGCCAGGACGAATGCAGGGGCTGAGACAACCACATGGGGACACTATGAACCATGGACTGGGGGGACCCGACATGGGTCAAGGCTGCAGTTCAGGAGGCGTGGGACGGTGGTTACTCCATCAATATCGTGGGCTGACTGCAGATCCACTTGGAAGAATATATATATATATATAGTCTATCTCATGTCATTCACAGGAACTTGTTCCATGAATTAAGAAACTTAATACATGCTATAAAAGTATTCAAAGAAAACAGAGATAAGGCACTTGGGAAGGGAAGACCTGCTCACATCGACATAAATTACAAAACGCATACATTTGACTGTCATAACCTACAACCTACAACAACAGATTTTAAAAGTTGCAAAACAAGAGATGAACTGGAGGGCAAAACGGGCTCCCTACTTTGCTCACCTACCCTACCTATCTATTGATCTGTCTATGAAGATCACATTAAAAATTAATGCCTAGAGCTGGGGCTGGGGCTCAGTAGTAGAGCGCTTACCTAGCATGTGTGAGGCACTGGGTTCGATTCTCAGCACCACATATAAACAAAGGTCCATCAACAACTAAAAAAATATTCTAAAGAAAAATTAATGCCTAGCTGGACACAGTGGTGCACGTCTATATTCCCAGGAATTCAGGAGGGTCTGAGGCAGGAGAATTACAAGTTCAAGGCCAGCCTCAGCAATTTGGGTCTCATAACTTTGTAAGAATCTGTCTCAAAAGAAGACATAAAAAAGAAGGCTGGGGATGTGGCTCAGAGGTAAAGTGCCCCTGAGTTCAAACCCAGTTCAATCCCCAGGGCGGGGGGTGGAACAGCAGTGAGTCTGAGAACCACCAGAATTTGGGAGCCCATTCACACAATCATGGTGCTTCCTCTTGGGCCCCTCCCCAAGTGACCCCTGCTCTCAACAGTTTCCTAGAGGGTTTGACAGGTCTCTCCCCCATCACTGAACATGGCAGAGGATCCCACACCCAGAGCTGGCTCCAGCAGCCGCCTCTGCCGTGAGCAAGGGCTGGGGCCCCCAGGCTCTCTGGGCCTCGGTATGTCCAGCGGTGCAGTGGATAGGAGCGCCCCGGGTCTGGCTGGAGGGCTGAGCAGGGTGACTGCAGAAGTCGAACACAGCGCTGGACAGGTAAGTGCTCGACAAAGAACTTCATGGAATAAGCCAAGGTTGTGGATCCAGGAATGGGTCAGCTGCAGCATAGACAGAGGCTGCAGGAATGGCGGGGGGCGTGTGTATCTGATGACGTTTCAAAGCTAAAAACTAATACAATGTACAGAACAAAGTATCACCATCCTAACAAATCAGTAAGAAAAAGAGAAAAAAACACCAAAGGACACAAATGATTCAAGAGAGAGAAAATATAAATGGCCAATAAAACATGAAACAAGCTCAACCTCACCACAGGATCCATTATGAAATATAAAAATTAAGCTGGGAGCAGTGACACACACCTGTGATCCCAGCGGCTCAGGAGGCTGAGGCAGGAGGATGGTGAGTTCAAAGCCAGCCTCAGCCACTTAGCGAGGCCCTAAGCAACTCAGAGAGACCCTGTCTCTAAATAAAAAGGGGTGGGGGTGGGAATTGACTCAGTGGTAAAGCATCCCTGGGAAAGAAAGAAAAGAGAGGGAAGAAGGAAAGGAAGAAAAAATGAAGCGAGCATGAGATTCCATTTTGAATCATAAAACCGAAAAGACCTTTTTTAAAAGGCTAACAGGCTCCTGGAGGCTGTGGAATCAGCCATTGTTCCTAAGGAGGAATCAGTGCACACAGACACTTTCAAAGGCGCACTCCCTCCGGGTGGGAGATGGCCAGAGGCTTGCACTGCCGTCCACACACCTGGGGACCAGAGTCTGCTGGTCCTTCTCCCTCCTCGCCCATCCGTTGGGCAGCTGCCATCCCCAGTCCCTCTTGACAGCTGACAGGTCTGGACCCCCCACTTGTATGGCAGCAGGGCAAGCGGAGACTCTGGTCCAGCTGGAACCCGACGACGTGAAGTCAGAACCAAGCAGTGCTGGAGAAGGGGACCTTGACCATGAAGAACACAGCAGACCCCAGAGAGGCTCACAGGACAGAGGGTGTCACCCAGTCCTCAGAGCCCGGCACGTCGAGATGAGACTGCATGTGCAAGACAGTGACTTGGGGAACACTGAAGGGTGAAGGAGGTGGCGGAGAAGACCTCCCATGAGATGGCCCTGACCCCTCTGGAAGGTGAGGCTCCTGCTACAGCGTAGCCCACAAGGCTCAGCCAGGCTGCAGGCGGAGGGCCAGAGGCAGCAGCTCTGTCCTATATGCCCAGGCATGACTGGGGGAGCCCACGGGCAGACAGCGGGGAGGGAAGCAGGGCCTTGGCATGAACGAGGTGCTGCTCGGGAGGTGCAGCCCCCGGAGGCTGGTCAGCTGCTCACAGCAGCGGGTCCTCCCTGAGACTTGGACAGCACCTAACTGAGGACAGAGCAGCTGCAGGACTCCTGGACAACCTTCTAGGCACAGTCCCACTGTCCCCAGGCACTGCTGCATTGCAGCCTGGGTCACCCTGCTGGCAGACTTTCCACAGTCCCCCCTGTGCCTAAGCTACCCAAGGGGTCTACTCATGATCTGCACCCAGACCGGTGGGGATGTTCCATGAAGTGTGGTTTACAAGTTCAAAAACTCAAAAATAACCCCTGTGTCAGGTGCAGTGGCGCACGCCTATAATCCCAGCACTTGGGAGGCTGAGGCAGGAGGATCTCAAGTTCAAAGCCAGCCTCAGCAACTTAGCAAGGCCCTAAGCAACTCAGTGAGACCCTGTCTCTAAATAAAATACAAAATAGGGCTGGGGATGTGGCTCAGTGGTGGAGTGCCCCTGGGTTCAATCCCCAGTACCAAAAATAATAATAACAACAACACCCCCGTTGTAAGGCTATATATCTTTTTTTTTTCATTTTTTATATATATTTTTAGTTGTTGGTAGACCCTTATTTTATTCATTTATTTTTATGCAGTGCTGAGAATCTAACCAGTGCCTCACACATGCCAGGCAAGCCCTCCACCACTGAGCCACAACCCCAGCCCAAAGCTCTGTATCTTGATACAGGATTGAGTCCACTGGTGTATGCATTTGCCAAAATTCATCAAAGGGACACTTAAGATTTGTGCATTTCTGGTAGCGACATTTTATCTCGAAAGAAAAAAGTCTAAACAACAACAAAGTAACCTAAATGGCCTAGAATAGAGGGATCAATCTTTTAAAGTTATTAAGCATCCACATAATAAAATGTTATGTAACCATTAAAATGCTTCAAAGGCAATCAGGCACATGCCTATAATCCCAGTGGCTCAGGAGGCTGAGGCAGGAGCATTGTAAGTTCAAGGCCTGCCTCAGTGATTTAGAAAGATACTGTCTCAAAAAATAAAAGAGTGGGAATGTACCTCAGTGGTAAAGTGTCCCCAGATTCAATTCCTAGTACCAAAAATAAAAAAATAAAAAGTAAATAAAACCAGAGAGCAAGGAGTGGAAAACAGAGAAAATGAAGAGGAAGTGGAGGCTAAAATTCATCCTCCTTTAAAGGCCTTAAATTCCACTTTTCCCTAGATATAGTAGTTCTTCACACTTCAGTGAGAATTAGCTTGTTGTGTCACTATATGGAAGTGTGACAGCCTTGGGTGTCCAGTGTGGGATGGGAAGGAATGACGGGGATGTGAAGGAAGGCCCATTCTGCATCTCCCTCACACTAAAGATAAACCAGCAGCTGGGCACACTTCACATTTAAGCTATTTTTAATGCTCAAAAGCTCTGAAAAAAAAAAAAAAAATCACAAATAATTCCTCACAACACCCCTGTGAGGTAGGTAGGCAAGTATTATTCTCCCATTTTACAGACGGGGAAACTGAGGCAGAGAGGTGACGTGATCAGCCAGTGGTCCCAGCACAGCTGAGAGTCAGGGTCAACTGTGAGAACACAGGGATCCCTCCCAGTTCACCCCAGTCTCTGAGTCCTCAGCTAGATCTTGTCTGCAAAGAAATTAAAAATTTAGAGTACATGCAAAAATAAAAACCTAAAAAGGTAGTGAACGGACATACAGTAGTTTTGCAAAAATAGTTCAGCTAAAGGGTCACTACACCCCCATACTTGGCAGATGTGAACAACCCTGGCCTCTGCTCTCCCTTCCAGATATCACAGCCAATGAGGTGTGCATCTTCCTATGTCTCTGCAGATGAGCAGAAGTGCCCAGAGAGAGGCTTCCCTGGCCCACAGGGCCAGGCAGGAGGGCAGGCTCCTCACTGCCCAGGCCCTGGGTTCCAGCCAGAGGAGAGGCAAGTCTCAACCCACAGGGCCCCTGTGTCACCTCTCCGTGCCGCCTTCCCCTGGGACCCCAGCTCAGCAGGGTCTGGCCCTTTCTGCAGCCCAGGGAGGCAGCTCAAGAACCTCTGCGAGGATGTTCTGGAGTCCAGGTGACCCCTCCTGCCCTCCGTGGCCCAGTCCCACATTCCACAATTCACAAGGGCCACCCAGTGCCCATTCATGATCCCCATGTCATTGGGGCTCCTGCAGCAGCAGGAGGGGGCTTGGGGCCATCTTGCCTGAAGGGACTGGAGGGAGGCGCAGAGGGGCCTGCAGCCCCAGGCTCTGGCTCCCTCCACACCTGCAGCCCAGGTTGCTGGACAAGTGGCCTCTTCTACTGTGCTGGAAGTTTCCTCTCCTGAGAGGGATTTCCAGCTCCCTGGGAACCTCCACCATCCTGCCAGCCCCAGGAAGCAGGAAATGAAGGAGAGGAAAAGATCTCAGCAGCCCAGGGCCACACGGCTGTCCTCCTAGTCCCTGGGCTGGAGACGGAACAGGAGACACAAGACAACTGGGCGAAGCTTCCTTTAAAGTCCACCCAAGCACCGGCCCTCACTCACCTCAGGCCGCCAGGGACCCACAGCCGTGCTCAGGCAGCAGAGGGCAGCATGGGGGCGAGCAGAGAGGAGGAAGCAGGGAAGGGAACCAGCACGGCAGGGGCCCCAGGCCAGGCTCAGAATCCCCGAGGGAGAGGAGGACGGAGTGGCCATTCATGGTCAGGTGCCAGGGAGTGTGCTCCTTAGAAGCCGAACGCCAGCCGGTCTGTAAGGTGCCCACCCTGGCCTCCCTGGAGGCTCGCCCGCGCCTGTGGGTCATGAGGAATGGCCATGCCATCTACATGTCCTACACAGAGATCCTTCCGAGTGGGCTCCCACGCCCCAGTCTCTCCAGGCAGCTGGGAACGTGTCCTCAAGGCCAGCTCCCAGGGCCAGTCCAGCCACAGAAACCCAGGGCCCCCAATCCGCCCTGCAGGAGAGGCAGGAAGTCCCCTACAGGAAGTCCCCAGCAGCAGAGGGCTCAGGGCCCAGGTTCTGCTCCTGCCACCGGTGTCGCAGCCGCGAGAAGGGCTGGTGCTCCAGGCTCTCGAGCTCCGGGAAGCCCAGCCGGTCCAGGATCTCATAGACGCCGGCCTTCGACGCCACCTGCGGGAGGGCAGAGACGGGGCAGTATGTCGGGGTCCCCTGCCCGCCTTGTGCGCCACCCTCCCGCCCTGGGCTCTGAGGCACATGGCGAGCCTGGGCCTGGAGCTGCCTCCCGCCGGCCCGCCAGTCCTGACGGTCCACTCGGGACAGTGTGGAGGAGGCTGAGGGCAGAGCGCTCTGTGGCAGCCGGCGCTCCACCTGGGGCGGCACTGGGCATGCCGAGGGGGGACCTCGGGCACAGGCCAGCTGCTCTGGGCACCCAGCTAGGCCCACGGAGGGGTTGAGAAGGCAGATGGAACCCCTGGGCTGTGAGTTCGGGCTCTGGGCCTCAGCCCCCAGCATACAGCCGGCACCTCCCTGGACACTCAGTGTGCTGCCTGGCCACCACGCACCAGGTCGGGGCCCTGGCTAAACCACACACCAGCCCCCTCTTCTCCTCCATCATCCTGGGGACAGGGAGAAGGCCACTTCCACTTAGAATGAAGGGATGGATTCACCCTTCTTTCCTGTCCCTGGGCAACCCTCACCCCAGGCTCCCTCCACTCTTCCCAGGGGACAGGGGCGAGGGGGTCCTGGGGTTGGAGCCACAGTCCCCCTAGACCAGCAGCTCTCCTTCCTTGGCAGAACCCAGATTCAGCTGGGGAGGGGCTCAGGTTTCCTCCCAGGTCCTGAGCCCCCTGATTGCCTCCTCTCAAGCTGAGTCCAAGACAGAAGTGTCCTTGTCCCCCACCCCACCCTTTCACCGCACCCTGGGAGCTGGAAGAGGAAGCTGAGCCTGATGTACTCAAGAGGGTGGCCATCCCCTCAGCTCGGGCTGACTACACCCATCCGAATGCAGGAGGGCTCCCTTCCAGGGCTTCCCCACAGCCATGGCCCGAGGGCCACCCAAAGGCCTGTCCTTAGCGGCCCCCAGGACTGCCATCGGGTGCTGCAGGGGCCTCCCTGCCTCTGGTCCTTCGCAGCTCTGAACCTACCAGCACCCCTGCCTGAACCCCACTCCCTCCCCACCCACTCTGGCTGGGTCGCTGGCAACCCCAGTGCCGAGTCCAGATCAGTCACCGGCCTTCACCGGTGAGGTCAGGAGGAGCTGGCCTCCAGGCTCAGGGAACTGCAGGCCACTCCGCCCAGCAGGAAGGAGCCAGGCTCCTGACCTAGGGCTGCCAAGGTGGGAGGCTGGGTGAGGAGGGACTGAGGCTGACCAACAGAAAGGGTGGCATCTGAGGCCAGAACAAGGTGGGCTTGTCCTAACGATGACCTTCAACAAAGCTCCTCTGTGCTGGGTCTCCTCTGAGGCACGTGTGGTCGGCTCTGGGTCTGGCGGATGGCACTGGGTACCCCACCACCACCTCTGAGCACATACCCACGCCACTAATGTTAGTCCCACTTCAGTGTTGAGGACCTCGGGCTGGAGGGTGACAGATCTGTCCAAGGTCACACCCTGCCCCTCACCACAGCCCCGCCCTCCACCCCACAGGGCACAGGGAGGGCTGAACATCATCATGGGCAGTAATGAAGTGCCCGAGGGCCCAGAGCCAGCGCCCCGGCTGTGGGACACAGGGACACCGCGGACGGGAGACGACTCCCTCTCCACAGGGGAGCCTGTCACCGGGGCCCCATAGGTCACGCACAGGGACAGGAGGGGACCAGGAGGGTGACCCAGCCCAAAGGCCTCTCACCTCCCGCATCCAGGTGCTGAAGGGCCTCTGCCAGGAGCCGGCCTTCTCCAGGTGGAGGTAGGCGTTGAAGAGGATCAGGTAGACGTAGCGCTCCAGATACTGCACGCTGCGCAGCTGCAGCCGCCGCACCTCCTGCTCCTCTTTGGCGGCCTTGGCCTGGGGGAGAGGGCAGGCCAGGGTCAGCACGCCCGCTGCCCTCGCGCAACACACACACCCCAGCCTGAGCCCCGGCAGCCACTCAGGCAGCAGAGCCCCGGTGCCCCCAACCCAGCCAATGGGAGACCCAGGGGGACGCAGGTTCCTAGGGCCAGAAACTGGCTTCCCACTGGGAGGAGGCAGGTCGCGGGCCTCCTCGGTCTCCACTTCCGGGCAGAAGAACTGTGACTGGTTCCTGCTCTGAGGTCCAGCAACAGGAAAGCTCGAGGTGCCCGAGGTGTGGAGAGGCCTCCGGTGGCAGGCCAGATGCCCAGCTCTGACCATGCGGGGCACTCTGTGCTAACTCCTGGTGGCTGCTCCCTGGGCCTCCAGTCCTCCCGGGACTAGAGCCAAGACTCTGGCTCCTCAAGGCAGGATACAAGGGCTCCGATCACGGCCTGGAGGGGGCCAGTGAGGACGATGCCCCACACATGGTGGTGAACAGCTGGCCTGGCTGGAAGGACAGTGCTGAGGGACAGAACGGGAACCTGGGACCCAATCACAGAGGCCACCTGCACCTCCTAGGAAGTCAATTCTCCAGGTCAGGGTCACAAACTTGCTGTCCACGAAAACCACCCGGAGCTTTAAAAGGCAGGTGCCCAGGCCCCACCCCAGACCAATCAATGAGAATCTCAGGGGAGTGAGGCCGGGGCATCAGGACTGTTAAGGCTCCGTGGCCAGGGATGAGCACACGGCTTCAGCACTGGGGAGCCACAGAAGGTGTGGGTGTGAGAGTTGCCTCTTCACAGAAGGCGCATGGGGAATTAATGCTCAGGAGGAAGGAAACTTTAAAGGAGGTCCCTCTGAGGTTCTCCTCAGACCAGACCCGGAGACGAAGCTGAGGACATACACAGTCAGGCTCTCCACTGGAGGGTCCTCTGCCACCAAGGCCAACATGTGTGGCCCTCGCCACACCCCACAGGAGGCAGCCGGGAGGGCACAGGCCAGCCCTCACCTTGCCCCGGCCTCTCACCACCCACCACAGCTCTGATCCAGGAAAGGACGTGGCACAGGGGCCGTCCCTCCACATAGGCCTCAGGGACCAGAGGAGGTGGAGCCGGCCTCCCAACAGCTGGGCCACAGCTGGACGCCTTTCCATGCATGCTCTTATTGGTCTCCCAGGCACGACACGGCCCGGAGCCCTAAGAGTCAGAGCTGGCGTGGGCCTGCCCAGGGCCTGGGGACCCGCCCGACTTCTGCCTTTGGGTCACGTGAGTGAGAGGGAACAGTGAAGCCAGCTCCCCACTCCACCCAAGGAGCTCTGGGGCCCTGGGGAGGGAGGCATGGGGGAGGCAGAGAGCAGGGCGTGAAAGAAGGGTGAGAGGACAGGGCCACTTCTGAATCCCTGGGCGACTCCAAGACCCACAAGCGAGTTCTGACCCCAGTTCTATGTGGGGACTTGTAGCTGCAGTCTGTTCTTTTTTCAAGGTTATATAATGTTCTGCAGTTTTCCCTAAAAGAAACCATGACGAGTACAAAATAACCCACCTGTCCCCAGGTATGGCTACAGTACAACAGAGTACAAGAGGGCAGGGCTGCTCCTACCCCTTCCCAGACTCCATCCCAGGGCCTGGAGCCCACTTAAAACCCTTTCTTAGAAAGGAGAGGAAATCAACCACAGTTCCACTGGGCAAGAGCCACTGTAAACTACTTTCAATTAAAAAGCACAGAAGATGCCGGGCACGGTGGCACACGCCTATGATCCCAGTACTTGGGAGGCTAAGGCAGGAGGATCTCGAGTTCAAAGCCAGCCTCAGCAACTTAGCGAGGCCCTAAGCAACTCAGTGAGACCCTGTCTCTAAATAAAATAAAAAATAGGACTGGGGATGTGGCTCAGTGGTGGAGTGTCCCCGCGTAAATTCCTCCGCACCAAAAAAAAAAAAAAAAAAACACAGAAGAAACGTCCTGTGGGCACAAAAAGCTCTCGGCTCTTGCCTGGCGGCGGACACAGCTGCGCCCTCTAAGGCCTACTCCCACGGGGACAGAGGCCTGCCTGTTCTAGGAGACAGCAGCCAGAATTAGGGCTGGGGAGGATCCGGGGGGAGAGGAGAGCGATGCCTTCCGAGTCCCAGGGCAAGGGTAGAATTATCTCTAAATTCAGCCCTCTGGGCAAGATGATGCCTGGCACCCCCAGAAGGTTCGGCGGGTACATCCTGTCCAGCCACAGGGCTGTGATTTGAGACAATGACCCATCCTCCCCTCCAAGCCTGGGTTTCCTCAAAACCATCCCCGCTCATGCTGCCGGGCAGGAGCACCTCCCGTGGGTAAGAATAGTGCAGCTGCTCCGAGTGCCCAGTGTCAGGCTGTCATTAGCTGCAGGGCCGCCGGACAGGCTCCCTCATCCCTGCAGACTGAGCCTGAAAATAGAAGGGGACCTCGAGGGACCGCCAGGGCTCTAGGCACTTGAAGCCCCTCACCCTCGGCTCTGCCTGGCCCTCTCTCTCGAAGATCTGCTCTCTGCTGGGCCACCAGGAGGAGGTGCACTGTTCTTACTGGGAGTCTGCCTGGGCCCACAGTGCGATGGGGAGGGCTCCTGTGTGCCACGTGCCAGGCCGAGTGTGTCACACCTGGATCTAATGATCAGGTCCTGCCATTCTCTCTGAGCAACCCCATGGTGGGGGCACTTCCCAATTTGCAGGGGGGCGCTTAGCAAGGGTAAGAAACTGCCCAGAGTCCCAGGGTTCAGCGGCGGGCATGTCAACTCCCATCCCCAAGTTCTTCCTCTGACCTTGGCCTCTTCTGCCACTGCCAAACCCAGCCCCTCCTGCCTCCAGGCCTTCACCCATGCTGTTCCTCCTCCCTGGAATGCCCTTCCTCTCCGCCTGGCCCTGGCAGGTTCGGCTGCAGGCCTGGCCTGTCTGAGTTCTCCATCCCCCACCTCACCGTCCCCTCGGCCTAAACCTTTTCATGAAAGACTGCAGCGCGATCCATCGTAAGGACGGCAGAGCTGCTTTACCAAGGCAGGATCCGTCTCCCAAAACGAGGACAACCCAGCGGACAGGCGCTGGCTTATAACCACCGCCCCGCCAGGGTCTGCAGTAGAGCCTGATCTGCAGAAGCGCTCAGCTGGTCAGCGATAGCCCTCCCTAGGTCATCTCCTGTCCACGGCTCCCAGCAGCATCTAGAAGCGGGGTTCAAGGCAGACACCGGGATCCCCACATCCACCTGCATGCAGCCACCTGCGAGGTACTCTGGGAATACCGGCCAGGCATCCCTGCCTTACCCAGGGGGTTCCGAGACACCTGCTGGGCTCTCCCCAGATCTGCCACACCCACAGGGAGCCCATCTTGGTGGCAATGCCATCCTCCCAGCAGCTGGGGTCGAGACACCTCCTTCACTTCTCCCCTTCCAACCCACATCCACCCAGTCAGGGAACCCCACTGGCTCTGCTCCAAGACATATCCAAGGCTGCCTGCCTCTTGCCACCCTGGTCTGTGACAGCCCCTGCCTGGCCGCCCATAACGCCACCCCTGCTGTCTATACTCAGCACAGCTCCAGAGAATGCACCTGAGCATCTCTGTACCAAACCCCACCCTGGTTCCCCCCAATGCATTCGAGCAGAAGCTAAAGTCTGAGAAAGCCACACAAGGCCCTGCGAGGTCTGCCTCTGCCCTGCCCTCCCTGACCTCCCCCGCCCTCCTGCTCCCTCGCTCTGCCCCTTAAAAACACCAGGCTGCTCCTGCCTCAGGCCCTTTTGCACATACTGTATCCTCTCCCTGAAATGCTTTTCCCTCAGATGGTGACTTGGCTCTACTGTCACCTCCTTCTGCTCTGTGGTCAAATGCCACCTTGTCATTGAGCCCATCTGACCACCCTCCCCTCATCTCACCCCCTCCCCATCTCCTCACTGCTTCAGCTCCCTCTGCAGACATATCACTGTCCGACACACCACAAGTCTCCCTCCCCAGAGCAGACTGCACGAGGGAGGGACTTTGTCTTTTGTCTGTGGCATGCAGCACCGAGCAGTGCCCGACACTTAGGACGTGTGTAACGAATGTTCCATCGATGACCCGATGACCCGATGACTGACGAGGGCTTGGGTCTTGCATTTGCATGAATCCCAGCCTTGGAGGGGCCACTGAGCCTCAGCCCAGCCCCGGGGTCGATCTGCCTTTCTGGATAAGCAGCCTGGTAGCCAGAAACAGTCCCAAAGCTCAGGCCCTGGGCCAGTTTCCTTGGAGTCACCAGAAATTAGAAATAAAAATGTTTTCGAGGCCTCTATTCTGACTTGACATCCCTTCTAACTTTTCTGTTACTAAAATACTCTTCTTTAATGAAATGCCAACTGTATTGGGTGATAACTGGGGTTTAAATGTAGTTGGGGTTTTAAATGACTGTTTCTACCAGGTGCGGTGGTGCACACCTCTCATCCCAGTGACTCAGGAGGCTGAGGCAGAAGGATCACAAGTGCAAGGCCAGCCTTGGCATCTTAGCAAGGCTGTCTCAAAATAAAATAAATAAGAGCTGGGGTGTTGCTCGGTGGTACAGCACCCGTGGGAATACCAAAAAAAAAGTTTGTTTCCTTTTTTTCTTTAAAAGGGACATATTGGATAAAATTATACACAGGCAACCCTAGAGAGGTCCTTTTAAAAAATTAATTCATCTGTGATAATCAGGGTGTGGCTCAGTGGTAGAGCACTTGCCTAGCATGGGTTTGATGCCCATTTCCAGAAGAAGAAGAAAAAAAGTGAACCGATCTGTAAAATCCCAGCCGGCGGACTAAGGTCCCTTTCAGTTCCCACACAGATCATGGAGGGTAACCTGCTTTACTCAGTTTCTGCTGACGTAAGTACTAATTTCATCTAAAAAATATTTTCACAGAAATATCTAGAATAATGTTTGACTAAAATATCTGGATACCATACCATACATAAAATTCATATCGCTGATACAAAAAATCGAGCATCACTAAAACACAGGTGTAAACCTTCATGACTTTAGATTAGGCATAACACCAAAAGCACAAGCAACACGAGAAAAAAACAGACACTGGACTTGGTGAAAATCAGAATCTGCTCTGCATTAAAGGACCCTGCGTGAGAGTGAAGACAGCTCAGCAGGGCAGGGACATTTGCAAATGATCTATTTGGTAAAAGAGTTGATGTCTACAAGACACAGGAATATCCATACTATATGAACAATACACACCCGTCAATAATAAAGACAGAGACCCAATCAAAAATGAGCAAAGGACCCGAATAAACAATTCTCCTAGGAAGATACACAAATGACGGATCTGCTCATTTGATGCTCAACACCAGTGGGCAAAGGAAACGGAAATCAAAACCATGTCGAGTTTTCTCCTCACACCCAGAGTTATCACGTCACATCCTGAGTGTGGCAAGAATTCCAAAGAAAGACAGGGGGCTGGGATGGGGCCCTGGGGTGGAGCAGTGCTTGCTTACCCAGCATGCACGAGGTCCTGGGTTCCACCCGCAGCACCACAAAGAAAACAGACAATAACCTCTGTGTCAGCGAGGACAAGTTGGAACCTTCACCCAGGGCTGGTGAGGACGGGAAAGGCACAGCCACCGTGGAAGACAGTCCAAAGCTCCTCCAGAGGCTGAACTGGGCATTACCACGGGATCCAACACACCTACTCCGAGGCTGTGTTATTGTGATGTGTGTGATTTTTGGTTTCCATACACAGTTACTGGATCACAACTTGCACCCCAGAGCAGGCCAAAGAAACTAGAACTTCTTCCCCAAGGCAAGTCATAGAAACTCAATACAGAAATCCTAGAAATTTTCCAACCTACCCTTGAGAGGGAGCAGATCCTAAGAGCCCTGTGGTTCCTGAGGTCTGCTCCAGGAGGAGCGTGGGCCAGACCCCAACAGGAGAGCAGAACAGACAGGGCTGGGGGCCTCACCCAGGTCACAGCAACGCTGCCCACGCACTAAAGTCCCTGAGAAACCCCAAGGACAGGTCTAGAGAGCTCCCAGGCCACTGAGCACACTCCTGGAGGGTGGTGCCCACAGAGCACCTGGAAGCTCTATGCCCTTCTTCCCCCAAACCTCACCCCATGCCTCTCTCCTTCTGTACCTTCATAGGATCCTTTATAATAAACCAGCAAAGGGATTCATAATGGGGGGGGGGGTGCATAGAGGAACTTTGGATGGGGGGGAGATGGTGGAATGACATCATTAACCTAGGTACTTGCATGACTGCATGGATGGTATGACTCGACATCATGTTCACCAGAGAAAGGAGTAGTTGTGCTCCATTCGTGTGCAATGAATCAAAATGCATTCTGCCGTCATATGTAACTAATTAGAACAAATGAAAATTCAAAAATAAATAAATAAAACAAACCAGCAAATGTGTTTCCCTGGGTCCCGTCAGCTGCTCAAGCCAATTAATTAAACCCAAGGAGGAGGTTGTGGGAATTCACAGCCTGACCATGAAAAGCCCAAGAAGCACCATCTGGGGCTGGCTCATGACTGGCATCTGAAGGGTAGGGGACAGTCTTGGAGCTGAGCCCTCAACCCGTGGGATCTGGTATCTCCAAGTAGATGGTGTCAGAAAGGAAATGAATGAGAAGAGGCCCAGCTGGTGGGGAGGATGCCACCCCTTTTGCACTGATTGTTGTCGTGTGAGAGTGGAGGAGAAAACAGACCTATTATTTGTCACACACAGGCAAATCTCCAAGATAAATGAAAACATGCCCACACAAATATCTGTACACAAATGTTCACAGTCCACAACTCAAAACAGCCAAAAAGTGGAAACAACCCAAATGCCCATCAGCTAATGAGTGGATAAACACAACATGACCCGTCCACACAATGGAATACTATTCTGCACAAAAAGAAATGATGTAGCCAGGTACAGGGATGCATGCCTGTGACCCCAGCAACTCAGGAGGCTGAGGCAGGAGGATGGTAAGTTGGAGGCCAGTCTCAGCAACTTCTAAGACCCTGCCTCAAAATTTAAAAATTTAAAAAGGCTGGGGGCCTTGCTCAGTAGTTATGCACCTGTGGGTATAATCCCCAGTACCAAAACAGAAACAAAACAAAAAAAAGAGAAAGAAAACCCAATTAGAGTAGGCGCACTCACAGAGGTTCAGAGTAGGCTGGAGATTGTTGGGCTGGGGAAGAGAAGTCACTGCCAGAGGTACGAGGTTTCTTTCTGGGATTCTGAAAGGTTCTAAGCTTAATGGCGATGGCTGCACAATTCTGTGAATGTGCTAAAGCCCTAAAACCCATACTCTGAGTAATTGCACTGCACGGCAGGCGAATGCACCTCAGGAACGCTGTTAGAACACAGAGAACGAGCAAGAGACCAGGGAGCAGATCCTCCGTGGGGTCCCCGCCAGCCTCTGGGAGCTGTCAGACATCCAGGCCTGGAATCAGGAACCCTGGAGTGGGTCATCTTAGCAAGGTGCCCAGGGCCCTCTGAAGCTCAGTGAAGGTGGGGACCCCTGCATGTAGTGTGTGGCTCTCCACCTCGGCTACACCTGGGGAACTTGGAAAACAAGGCCCACGCTGGCCTCGCAGCAGACCAACCAAATTGAACCCTCCTGGGATGGAGAGCAGCCCTGGGTATGTTTTAAAGCTCCAGGTTAACCTCCCGTGCAGGCAGCGGGGAGGCCCTGCACTGGGGCACCTCAGGCCCCTCTGCTCCAAGAATTGACCTAAATGCAGCTCACTGAGGCCACCTGGTGGCCACATCAGGGAATGACTCTACTCTTGGCCTCTGAACCCTCCAGGGGCCCTGGGATGAGCCCGGGATCCCCACTGTCCCACTGCAGAGGTTGGTACCACCCTGGCACTGGGAATGGGGTGGGTGGCCTGGTGGAGAGGGCCCCACGACACTTCCCTGCAACCTGTGTCTCACAGTGGACATCCAGAGTTGCTGGGCTTGGAGGCCTATCGGTTTCGGAGCCAGAGATAGGGAAGGGGACTCTGGCAGAGCTTGGCCAGCACAGGGCGGGGTCTATGCTACTTTGAAGCAGGACTGGGCATTCCCCCACCCCCACCCCACTTTCCCCCCCAGTACTAGGAACTGAACCCAGGGCCTCATGCATGCTAGGCGAGCACTGTACCCCCGAGCTACATTTTTATTTTACTTTGAGACAGGATGTCAAACATGCAACACAGGCATCTGCCGCTGTTTTGGTCACCCTTTTTGGAGTCCTTGAGCCTCTAGCTGCGGAAACAACTGGAAGCCTCAGTTCTCTGCCCTCTGCCAGTGAGTTCTGAAGTGGAGGAGCTCAGACTCTTGATTTGGTGCTGCCACCTGGTGGCAGGACATGAGACCAGTGCGAGTGGGACCCAAAAATGACCCAAAAGTAACCCAAAAGGAGTCCCAGGATACAATTTAACCATAGGCTCTGGAGAAAACATGTCTTCCCATAGTGCACCAAGTCTGTTCCAGAAGCTCCTTACCCACCTTCCCCTCCCCACGTTGGCAGCCTCTTAAGTCTGAAAATCCTCTCCCAGTTGACCTCTGATCTTGGACACAATCTGACCCCAGATGCCATGCCTGCCCCTAGCCAGGCACCCCACCCTCTGCCCCAACCAGGGTCTGACTCGTGCCCCTGAGCAAAGGCTGTTCTGGATCCGTCATTTGCTCATCTGTGCCCACCCGCAGGCTGAGGCAAGGGCTGGCTCGAGGCCACAGGTAGAAGCTGTCCCCGAGAATCACTGACCAGCAGCAAAGAACCCCAGGGTGGCACAGTGGGAACACTCACCCCAGTCCTGGTGACCCCTCCCACTCCAGCACCCCGCTGTCTCAGCAGCCAACCCAACTCACAGGACCAGATAAGCCCAGAAGTGGCAGGTCCGGGCATCCCACACCTAGGCCTGAGGGTGAGATGCCCATGTGACCCCAGGTCCTGAGACGGGCAGGGAGGGGAGCCAAGTGTGACTGATCTGGGAGCGTGGTGTCCAGGAAAGACTCGGGCCACAATCAGAGAGGATGAAAATCCAGATTTTTACATGAAATCCAAACTGTTATAGAAACTTCACTTTTATAATTTAGTGAGATATTCAAAATTAATTTGGGAGGAGCGACAGGCTGAAATGGAGTCAATCAAATTCCACGCATGTATGATTTTGTCAAAAGGAACCCAACTACTATGGATAACTCTAATGCTCTGATAAAAAATCAATTTTTAACTGAGCAGACCAAAGAAAGGCCACATGGGGCCAGGCCCAGTTCCAGGGCAGCACAGACCATGTCCTGGGGGCATGGCAGCCCTGGCTGGTGATGCTGCCCTGCCAGGCCAACCAGCCACTCCCAGACCTGAGGACCCCAGCCACCTACCTGAGTGATCCAGGGACACCAGGGGCCCCAGGATCCACAACTAGAGTTAGTGCCGGGGTGAGTGCCTGACTGGCCTCGTCCTGATTGGTCGCGGGCAGAGGCAGCCAAGTCCTTTATGGTATCACCCGGCACACACCCCAGGGCAGAATCAGCTTGGGGTTGAGGAGGTTTCCATTTCAGGGACCGCTCTACTTCTGGAAGATGGAGAAGTGACCAGGAGCAGAGGAAGAGCCTGCCACCTCCAACCGCATCAGCCACCATCGGGGCTGGGCACACCTGAAGCACACCTGGAAGGACACCTGGCAGGCAGGGCTCACCTGGCGGTAGGTGCAGATGATGATTTCCCGCAGGTGGTAGTGCATGGGGGTCATGGTCTCGCTGACTGTGTCCAGTGCTGCGTCCACTTCCTTCTTCATGCGGTGCCCCTCAGGTAGCAGCTGCACCACCTCCATCACCACCTGGGCCCGAGGAGAGGGAGAAGCACAAGGACGACAGTGGGGGGGACCTCTGGTCCCATCAGCTGGCTCGCCCCCTCAGAAGGGCCACCCCAGCCCAAGGCCAAGGCCCTGGCCGCAGAGCCCTGCTGGCCCTCCCTCTCAGGTGGGGACTGATGGGGAGAGGCGGGGGCAGTCCTGGGCCTCTGAGGCCAGGCTCCCAGGAGTTGAATTTCAACACTTGCTTTTTGTTCAGGGCCTGAACCCAGGGCCCCCTGCCTCCTAGGCAAGCGCTCCACCCCTGGGCCACACCTGGAGTGGGCTTCACCTCTCCTTCAGAGCTAGGATTGTATGGGTCCTGCTGAGAATCGGTATGCATTTCAATTTATGCAGAATTCTTAACATACATATCAAAGACCTAAAAGGCCACATACTGTGATTCTTTGTCAGCTGTTCCAATGACTTTCTAGCTTAAGTCCAGAGGCACATTTCCCTTAAGAAAGCAGCATATCAGAGAAAACATTTGGCCTTGGTTTTTTTGGGATTGGCTTATTTCACTTAGCATGATAATCTCCAAGTCCATCCATTTATCTGCGAACACCATAATAGTCTTCTTCTTTATGGTTGAGTAGCATTTCACGGTGTATATATATCACATTTTCTTTATCCATTCATCTGCTGCAGGGCACCTAGGTTGGTTCCACAGTCTAGCTATTGTGAATTGAGCTGCTACAAACATTGATGTGGCTGTGTCACTGTAGTATGCTGATTTTAAGTCCTTAGGGTATAAACCAAGGAGTGGGAATGCATTCTACTATCGTGTACAACTAATTAGAATAAAATTCTAAAATTTTTTTAAAAAAAGAAACCAAGTCGGGCGTGGTGGCGCACGTCTATAATCCAAGTGACTCGGGAGGCTGAGGCAGGAGGATCAAGAGTTCAAAGCCAGCCTCAGCAACTTAGCAAGGCCCTAAGCAACTCAGTGAGACCCTGTCTCTAAATAAAATACAAAATAGGGCTGGGGATGTGGCTCAGTGGCCGAGTGTCCCTGAGTTCAATCCCGGGTCCCAAAAAAAAAAAAAAAAAAGAAACCAGCAAACGCTAAGCCCTCCAAGGGTGGATAAGCTGCTGCGTCGATCTCATTAATTCACAATTCAGCAGTGTGCATGGGACACACACGCGCTCGCTCTTCATGGCACATAAACAAAGCTCTCGAGAAAGCGGGGCTCCCATGACCAGAGGTGTCAGAGTACACCCAGGCCTGACAGGGAGAACGGGGGGAGCCCTGGACCCCACTCCGAGCAGCCCGGGAAGGAGCAATCGCAATGTTCAAGACACATTATGCAAGACTGCGGCTCCAACTGCCATTCGGTCATGGGCTGTAACCCACCCCTCCCGTGGCATGGAGCTGACCCAACACGCCTGGCGTTTTTAAGCAGCGGAAACCTTGATTCAATTGAAACCTCATCCAGAACTCCTTTTTCGTTTTGGTTCTGGGGATTGAACCCAGGGGTGCTTAACCTCTGAGCCACATCCCCAGCCCTTTTTATTTCCCAGAGACACGGTCTTGGTAAGTTGCTGAGGACGGCTTTGAACTCGAGATCCTCCTGCCTCAGCCTCCCGAGCTGCTGGGATGGCAGGCATGCACCATCATCGCACCCAGCCTCATCCACAACTCCAATCTATAAAAAGGACAGCTGTCTCATGCTCGGCTGGGGGGACAAGGAGGTGTGTGCGACAGTCACGCTGGGGCCCTCCTGGCCCTCCTCCTGCCCCACAGACACAGTGGGGACACCTGGCTCTGGGAGCCCAGCAGGGGTTCATGTGCTCCAAGCACCCTTCACTCCCAGGTCAGTCCACGGGGCAGGGCTCCTCTCCACCAGCCTCTCCCGCACATCCCCTCCCAAATCTGCCCACACCGCGCCTCCAGACTGCTACTCCAGGCTTTTACCACCTTTGCCTCCTCTGCAGCAGCCCCTGGCTGGTGTCCCTACCTCGGTCCTGTCCTCCCACCTCCCAGTAGCCAAACATGACAGTCTCATATTTATATGAAAGTGAGGTATGTACAATTCCAGGGCCTCAGTCTCCTCGAGGGCCCCATGCACACAGCACCAAAGGCCCCCAGGATGCCCGCCCTCAGGCCCCACTCCCAGTGAGCTCCTGACACCCTGCCCTGCCCTTCCCAAGGCTACCCTGGTGCTCACATTCACATCATTGCCCCACAAAGCTGGGAAGGAGGAACATGCACAGCCCATCCCAGAGCCCTCCCTGCTCCCGCGCCCCTCAGGAAGGCCGGCCCAGGCCTGGGCAGGCTGCAGGTGCAAGTGAGCTTCTCGTCTGCGGGCTGGCATGGCGACTGGCAGCTCAGCTGGTACATAAACCCCGCCCATGGGTCAAAGGGTTTTCAACAACAGTGCCAACGCAGAAAGGCCAGTCCCTTCCACCAGGTCGGATAGCCAGTTTCCCACATGCACAAGAATAAAGCTGGGCCCCTGCCCCACACCACAGACGAAAACTCACTCAAAATGGATCAGGCACATAAACGTGAGGTGAAACCATGAAAGTCTTAGCATAAAACACACCAGAGCTTCATGACATTAGATTTGCAGTGATTCCTTAGATATAAGATCAACAGCCCAACAATGAGAGCAAAATCAGACCAACTGGACTTCAGTGAATTAAAAACTCACACATCAAGGGGCACTGCCTAGAGACTGAAGCACGTATCTGATACAGGATCAACACCCAGGATACGTAAAGAATTCCAAGAACTCAGCAACAACAAAACAACCCAATTCAAACAAGGGCAAAGAACCTCTCCCGAGAAGATGTACGAGTGGCCAAGAAACCATGAAAAGGTGCCCAACATTGACCATCAGGGATGTGAAAATCAAAACCACAAGAGGAGGCTGAGGTAGAAGGATCGAGAGTTCAAGGCCAGCCTCAACAACAGCGAGGAGCTAAGCAACTCAGTGAGACCCTGTCTCTAAATAAAATACAAAATAGGGCTGGGGATGTGGCTCAGTGGTGGAGTGCCCCTGGGTTCAATCCCCAGAACCAAACAAAACAACAACAACAAAAAAAACTCCACAAGAGACCACTTTGTACCCCAGGGATGGCTATTTAAAAAGGAAACAGAAGTCAAGTGTTGGCAAAGATATGAAAAAATTGCAAGCCTTGTGCATTGCTGGGGACATGGAAAACAGCTGTTCAAAACGATAAAGAGAATTCCCATCTGACCCAGCGGTGCCACTTCTGGGTTTGTACCCACAATTAAAAGCAGGGGCTCAGATTGGTATTTGCACACCATGTTCACAGCAGTGTTATTCCCAACAGCCAAAGGCAGAGGCAAGCCAAGCTCCATCAACAGATGAATGGAGCAACCAAACATGACACGAAATGCAGTGGAGTATTATTCAGCCTTAAAAAGGAAGGAAGTTCTGACACAGGCTACAACATGGAGGAAGCTTGAGGGCATCAAGCTAAGTGAAATAAACCAGGCACAGAAGTCTGAGCAGTCAAATCCAGAGGGACGGAAAATAAAACAGTGGCTGGGCGCCGTGGCACACACCTGCCATCCCAGCAACTCAGAAGGCTGAGGCAGGAGGATCGCAAGTTCAAGGCCAGCATCAGCAACTCAGTGAGGCCCTGGCTCAAACTAAAAGATAGAAAGAGCTGGGGATGTGGCTCAGTGATTAAGCGCCCCTGGGTTCAATCTCCAGTACTAAAACCGAAGGAAGGAAGAAAGGAAGGATGGAGGGAGGGAGGGAGGGAGGGAGGGAGGGAGGGACGGAGGGAGGGA
>JAJEJO010000688.1:421566-458285 GCA_020662805.1 Glaucomys volans | reverse complement strand
AGCACCGCAGACTCCCTCCAAAGTGCTCAGCTGTGAGACTCAGGAAGAGGGACCAGAACAGTGGCCAGAGCTTCTTGGGGCCTGAGGAGGACACTGCTCACAAGAGAATGCTGCCACCCCATGGGCCACGCTTACCCAAGCCCACAGGAGTCCACTGCCCCATGCCCGGGTCCCAGCGGTCACACTCACCAGGGAGCCCTTGGCGATGAGGTCCCTGGGAGCCACAGGCCCCGCGGCGCTCAGTGTCACAGGCAGGCGGTATAGCTCAGGGTGGGCACACAGCCAGCGGCTGAAACTGAGGGCAAAGGCCAGGGGGTACTGCAGCCCGAGGCAGAGAGAGACAGGCACTCAGGGGCGCAGGGCGTCCTGAGCCTCCTGCCCAGCACGGTCCAAGGAGACCCCCAAGCATGGGTGAAGGACAGGCTGTGCTGCCGCCGGAGGACACGGAGGCCGGAGGGAGTGGGCACTCCGGGACCACCCTCCCAGGAGGGGCCCCTCCTGGCAACTCCCAACCACCACATCTGCCTTCTCAGGGACCAGCGCCATGCCTGCCCCCTCCCCAGCTCCGTGGGTCCCTGTCACCAGTCACTGTGGTGGGAGGTCTGGAGGAGCCCCGGGGGGCGGGTCAGCTCCTCCCCCAGCCCCACCTGCTCATGGAGATAGTAGTTGAACAGGACCAGGTAGAAGTATTGCTCCAGGCTCCACAGCGCCCTCTGCCGGGCCTCATGCTGACCACCACTTCCCTAAAACAGGGCCAGGAAGAAGGGCAGGGCGCTCAAGATGGGATTTCTCAGGCGGCCCCCTCTCCACGCCTGGAAGGACAAGAGGAATTAAGCTGAGGGCCCTTTAAGAAAGCTGAACCCCATCTTTGGGAATCCTTTTATTTTTTCAGTAATGGGGATTGAACCCAGGGGGTGCTTAACCACTGAGCCACATCCCCAGCCCTGTTTTGTATTTATTTAGAGACAGGGTCTCACTGAGTTGCTTAGGGCCACACAGTTGCTGAGACTGGCTCTGAACTCGCGATCCTCCTGACTCAGCCTCCGGAGCCGCTGGGATCACAGGCGTGCGCCACCACACCTGGGCATCTTTGGGGATCTCAACCAGGAGTCGGTAAGCTCTTTCTGCAAAAGGCCAGGAGGCGGTGGGTGCGCTAGGTGTGGCCCACACGTCTGCTGCAACTGCTCGACGCTGCCCCTGGCGGACAGCAGCAGGCCACGGGCCAGGGAGCGGCAGGGATGCGCTCGGGTCTCTCACACAGG
Source organism: Glaucomys volans (assembly GCA_020662805.1). Classification (NCBI taxonomy): domain Eukaryota; kingdom Metazoa; phylum Chordata; class Mammalia; order Rodentia; family Sciuridae; genus Glaucomys; species Glaucomys volans. Next base: position 457,023 of record JAJEJO010000688.1, on the reverse strand, counting down.
TGGGCAGTGGGCTGGCCGGGCCCCAGAGCCCTGCGCTGCTCCTGATCTGGACTGAGGGGCACACCCTGTGCACACAAAGGCCTTCACTTTCATGAAGCTGCTCAAGGCAAGACGCACTCACACAGCAAGGAAGAGAGGGCAACTCGCTGTGGGCAAGACCGGGGCTGGTCAGGGAGCACAGCAGGCGGTGTGCCGGGGACACCCGCTCTGAGGGGCGCTCCTGTAAGTGCTTCTGTGTCTTATCCCACCTACCCCACGGCAGCCCTGGTGATGACCCCTGCTCCCTCTTCACAAATGGGGAAATGGAGGCCCAGAGCGGAGGAGCAGAGCCTGAGTCTACACCCCTTTCCATGGCAGAGTGTGGGGAGGGGGCCAGAAAGTCAGGTCATGGCGCCACCCTTATGAGGTCAGCACTGGCTGAACCGCATCATGAGTAAGTCCCTCAGCCATTAGAAATCTCAGTGACAACCCAGGTGCCATGGCACACACCTGTAATCCCAGCAGCTCAGGAGGCTGAGGCAGGAGGATCATGAGTTCAAAGCCAGCCTCAGCAACTTAGTGAGGCTCTAAGCAACTCGGTGAGACCCTGTCTCTAAACAAAATATACAAAAGGACTGGGGCCAGGCGTGGTGGCGCACGCCTGTAATCCAAGCAACTCGGGAGGCTGAGTCAGGAGGATCACAAGTTCAAAGCCAGCCTCAGCAACTTAGCGAGGCCCTAAGCAACTCAGTGAGACCCTGTCTCTAAATAAAATACAAAATAGGGCTGGGGATGTGGCTTAGAGGTTCAGTGTCCCTGGGTTCAATCCCTGGTGCCAAAACATAAAATAAAATAAATTTCAGGACAAAGAGCAGGTAGCCACACAGGGACCAGCCAATGCCGAAAAGTCAAAACACGCAGAGGGTGAACTGTGTGCTGGGGCAACTTAGGCTGGAGAATCAAGACATGTGCTCCCGAAGCCGTGCTGGATTGTGGGTGGCCTCTCTTCCTGTCTTCAGTAATTTCTCAATTTTCTGTCATGCAATAATGCTTTTAAAAAAGTAATTTTTTTTTTTTAAAGAAGGAAGAGGCCGTGGCGACTTGGATCTTTCCAGGCACCATGTGCAAACACTGCCACACCCCGCCTCTCCCCAGGTCTGTGGCGGAGCCCAGAGCCCAGCCCTCTTCCAGAAGCGGCAGACAGGACCAAACCCCGGTCTTGAGGAAGAAACTCCAGCAGCCTGTTTGCGAGGGGGCTGCTAAGGCCTGGATCGTCAAAGCCCAGGGTCCACAGGCTTGGCGCCTTCTACATTGGAGAAGTGGAGCCAGGCCAGGCGTGGACAGGCTTGTCTGTAACCCCAGGGACTCAGGGGGCTGAGGTGGGAGGAGGGCAAGGTCGAGGCCAGCCTCAGCAACAGTGAGACCCTGTCTCAAAGTCAAAAATAAAAAGGGCTGGGGATGTAGCTCAGTGGCAGAGCAGCCCTGAGTCCAAGCCCCAGCACAGGACGGGTGGAGAGAGGGTAGGGAGGGTAATTGGTGGGAGGTCCTCAGGTCACTAGGGATGGGACCATGGGACCCCTGCCCTCTCCTCCTCTCTTTTTACTCCCTGGTCATGACATAAGCAGTTTTGCTCTGCCACACATTCCTGCCGTGACGTGCTGACTCGCCACAGGTCCAAAAGCAGCAAAGCCCTTCCATCATGGACTGAAACTTCCCGAACAATAAGCCAATATAAACATTTTCTCTTTATAACATGATTATCTCAGGTATTTCATTACAGTGATGCAAAGCCAGTACAGGAACTGCGAGTGATCTGGGAAGGATCTGAACTCAGAGGCCAGCAGCCCCGCCAGCCGCCTCTTCCTCCATCCTGTTTATCCCTGCAGCTGGGGACCTGGTCAGGGAAAGTAAACTTCCCCTCTTCCCCGGCCTTCCGGCAGGCCAGCACCCCACCTCTCCTTCCTCTGGAAACTCCTTTTCTTGTGGGAGAAACAGCCAAAGTGGAGCTCAAAGAAGCAGGTGACAGCCCCAACCACAGCTGGCCAGGGGCTCCCGCCAGGCAGAGGCTCTGGAGCCCCCTCCCCGGCCTCACCTGCTCCGCGCTCGGGAGCCCTTCCAGCTGCCTCTGGCTCTCCAGGACCGCTTCCTTCAGGTCGTGCAGCTCTGCACAGGCAGCAATGGCCCTGTCCACCTGGCGCCGGGCACCCGGGCAGTGAGGAGGGCAGGAGAAAGGAGGACCAGGGTCAGCGGCGGACGGTGGGCAGGGAGACAGGAGAAGGCGCTGAGGAGGGAAAGGCCCCTCCCAGGGAGGGCAGGGCTGCGGCTCTCTGGTCACCCCACTCACCTCCTCTACCACCTTCCTTCCCTGGGGCACAGTGCAGAGGAAGCGCTGGATCACCTGGAACCGCTCCGTGGGCAGCGGCTTGCTCTGCAGAGGGACAGCCCTGGCAAAGCAGGAGCTCAGCTGCACACTCAGGGCTCCCTAAGGCTCCTGGACGGCCATGCTGCCCCCTGTGGGGCAGGGGACTCTAGGCTCCTTCTGGATCGCATGGGGGGTCGGGGGACAAGGGCATTCCTCCTACTAGGGAACTGAGCCCAGAGAGGTGAAGTTCCTTTCCCCAGGTCACACAGCCAATCTGTGACCAACCAGGAAATGAGCCCCAGGATGCCCAATTTCCAGTTCTGACTCCAGGTTCCTGGATGTGTCCCTGCTGTCCCCCCCATCCTGGGGCAGCCCTGTCCCCTCCTCTCCTCATTCCCACAGCCCCATGGAACTCTGGGTCCCAGGCCACTCACTCTGACTGTGAGATCATCCCACTGTGGTGAGACAGCACGAGGGTGCCCAGGACCATGCCCAGGTTGGTCCTGCCTACGCCCGACTGGCAGCTGAAGAGCAGGGTGGGGGGAGGCCCAGGGGCATCTCGGAGCCGCAACAGGCTGGGGGTCTCCTGGGAAAAGACCACGGACATCAGGGAACAGTGTGACCCAGAGGCACTGAGGCTGAGGGCCCAGGCAGGGAAGGGCTCCTGACGCCAGCCCAACCCTCCCCACAGGCTGCGGCCAGCAGGGGGCAGGTAAGCCACAACCCGACCTGCCCACCTGTCCAGGAGCTCAAGCCCTCAGAGGGACTCGGTGAGCCAGGGCTCACCAAGGGTGGAGGTACAAGGTCTGGAAGCAAGAGCTACGGAGAGGGTACCCGGCCTGCACAGAATGCCCGCTGTGCAAATGAAACGAAGCGGCATCTGAAGGGGCAGACAGAAAGGCCACTGCACCCGGTAAGCCACCAGCTAAGGGCCAGGGGGCAGGAATCACACTACGGACATGAGGGACCAGAGAGGTGAGGTGAGTTCTCCAAGACCACACAGCATGTTTGGAGCCGAGCCACCCCAGAAACCACTCCTCCAGGGGTCGTGCCGTTCTGTCACTGGAGGGCATGCAAATGCACAGGTGCACACAGGTGCACACACAGAGACACACGTAGCCCCACAGACACACATAGAGCTGTGCGCGCGCGCACACACACACACACACACACACACACTCACAGAGAGACACACACACACACCGCCACAAGCAGCCCGACACGCTGGATCCCACACAGCACCCGGCAAGCCCCCCAGAGGAAAGCCAGAGGTCCTGCGCCCTCGGCACCTCCACTGAGACCAGCTCCCTAGGCCGAGGCCCTGTTCCCACACCATGTCCCCGTGTGTCCCCACGCGTCCCCGCTTACCCTGACGACTCTGACGAAGGCGTCCAGCTGGGCTTCCGAGGGGGCGCCTCGCTCAGGCAGAGGCAGGCGCTGGTACCTGCCAGGTGAGGGGCCTCATCAGGCAGGTCACCGCCTGGGCACCCCGACCCCCAGCGTCCTCCACTGGGGACAGATGGGTGTGGGGAGCGAGGCCACAGTGGGGGCCGCCGTGGTACCTGTAGGTGGGCTGCAGGAAGAGGGGCCGCTTGTACACCTCCTCGGTCACCTGCACGTCCTCCTCGCTGTGGACGGCTACAGCCCGGGGCTCTCCCCGCAGGTCCTCCGTGCTGTGGTACACGTGGTAAGTGTCCTCACTCAGCTGGGCGAAGTCGTGGATCTGGAGGGGGCGTGAGGGTCAGATGGCCACGGCCTGACCGTCAGGGCCCTCCCGGACCATCCCAGCTACCTCTAGAGTGACCAGGTCACACGGCTTCTTTTCATCCAGGAAGGAGCCGCATGGCCGGAGGTGCCCTCTGTACCCTGCCTGGGGCCCTGAAGGGGCCAGGGGAGGCCAATGTCCCGAGGGCAGCTGGTTATGCATGGGCTCACCATGTGGGGATGCCCGCCCTGCCCCATGGGCAGCAGAAACACACCAGGCTGCCTGACCGCAGGGACAAGGTGAGGCTGGGGAGCCTCGGAGGCCAGAAGGGGAGGTGGGAGGCGAGGTCACCAGCTAGGCCCCGCCTCCTGCCCTCTGGAGTCTGGGGGGCATGTGACCCCACCTTCCATTTACACACGTCTGTGGCTGGTCAGATGCCTCAGAGACCAGTCCAGCCTGTGCTGGGGAAGGGCAGGGGGGACCTCAGATGGACCAACAGTGGCCAGAGGGCGGCCCGTACCAGGGCCCCACGCACCGGAGGACATCGGTCTACTCTGGCCCCCCAGTCGAGGCTCTCTGCACCTGATGGAGCCCTTTCTAAACAGGCTGCAAAGGGACTGTGACAGCGAGGCCAGGACAGGAAGCCCTCCTCTGACGACCCAGAACCAGCTTGCAGGCAGTCACTGCCCCAGCAGAGCAAGGGTGTGTGGGCCAGTGAGAGCCAGAGGCCGCCCCCCGGGGACAGAGTGCAGAGCTGGGCTGCAGCCGGGGTCTCGGCTCAGGCCGGAGGCCCAGGGGCAGAGGAGGCCCACTGCTCCACGGCCCGACCTTCGTACTTGGTTTGGTCGCAGGTGACGCAGACCCTGTTTCCATTTACGTACGTGGTGCGGAGGACGGAACCCAGGCCCCAGGCACCCAGGCGAGCGCTCCCCCACAGAGCCCAGCCCAGCCCTCACCTCCTTCCGGATGGCCAGCTCCAACCGCTCTGCCGCGCTCCCAGGACCCAGGCCCTGGAGATTCTCCTGCAGGTTCTGCTTGTCTCGAGGGGTGTAGGACACAAAGTCCTCGCCAGCCCGCAGGAACAGCACGGGCTCCTCGCGCACACAGAAGATGACGCACTCCTGGGGAGGACAGCGATGCCCACTGTCCCCCCGGGACCTCACCCCGCCCAGCCTTGCCCAGGCCGCTCCGCCCTCCTCTGGGGCCCAGCTCCCGACCTGCTCCCTGCAACCTCCATCCTGCCCGAGAAGCAGCTCGGTCCAACTGTCACCTGCTCGTGACTATCCCAGGCAGCAGGAGTCCCTCCCTCCCCTCAGGGCCACCCGCCCGTGTCTGGGTCTCGGTGCTGACGCCTGCTGTGGCTCAAGGATATTCTGAGAGCCCACAGTCCCCCAGATAAATCAGGTGCTTGATGACATCAGGGGAATAAACGGGTGTCCCCGCCACCATGCCATCAGCCACTGAGAGGCAGAGGAGGTGGTGACAGGCCCCAAGGAGCTCAAGGTCAAGCCCGGAGGGCGGGCCCTACAGGAGCTCAGGTGCCCCCTGTCCTGCAGGTGGCAGCTGACCCCACCTCCCTCAGGGAGGCAAGGGGAGCACTTGAGCCAGGCACAGTGGCCCAGGCCTATAATCCCAGTGGCTGGGGAGGTCGAGGCAAGAGGATCGTGAGTCCAAAGCCAGCCTCAGCAACTTAGTGAGGCCCTGAGCAACTCAGCGAGATGCTGTCTCTAAATGAATGAATGAAAGAAAGATTGTGTCTAACCAATTAGAACAAATTTTTTTTTTTTTTGCGGTGCTGGGGATTGAACCCAGGGCCTTGTGCTTGTGAGGCAGGCACTCTACCAACTGAGCTATGTCCCCAGCCCAAGAACAAATTTTTTTTAAAAAGATGTTCCAATTAAAAAAAGAAAGAAAACAAGCACTTGGAGTCTGACTTCTGGGTTTGGGTCTTGGGAAAAACCTGTGTGACCTTGAGCAAGTCACTAACCTCTCTGGGCCTCAGTTTCCTCATTTGCAAAATGATCTTAGCAGCTCCTCCCGTAGGGTTGACGCCACAGTTCACGTTTGCTGTGGCCATTTGGCAACTCTCAAATTATGAACAGGCCCACGTCACCCTGTCCCCCCTCGCTTCCTCTTAGGCTCCCAGAATGGCCTCGGGAGCTCCCATGTCCACCCAGGACAATGGAACGAACACCTGATGAAATGTCCCAGCCATGCCACCATAAGGACCACCCTGACCCAGGCCACCAGCACCCTCCCCGGCTGCTGGGCAGGCCCCCCAGAGCCTCTGAGGTCCCCTGCTCCCTGGATCCCCTCCCAAGGCCCACGGTCTGGACTGGGAAGCAGCCTCTTTACCTTGTGTCCATCCTGCTGAAGTTTCTGGAGGACCCGCCGGAATCCGGCGAGGCTGGGCTGCCCCATGCCGAACACGGCACACCCTCCACGGCCCTGCCGGAAGTTGGGGGCCCCGCAGCTGTCCAGGGTGCCCAGCTTGTCCATCTTCTCAGTAACATCCCGCACCAGGAAGTAGCGGCCCTTGGAGAGGGAAGGCACAGCAGGGTCACTCAGAGACCCAGGGGCATCTTCTATAGGTGGGGCTCTGTCCCCGGCTCCAGGGGACAAGGAGCAGGGAAATGGGGGAGGGCACATGCGCTGCCCTCACTTTTGCCTGAAGCTCATGAAACACATCTGTGACGGGGAGAAGGTCATAAAGCGAGGGATCAGGAAGGACCTCCCTCCTGAGGGTCCATCCAAGGGCCCGGGGCCAGGCCTGGAGGAAGAGTAGGGAGAGGTGCAGCTGAGGGGCTTCCCCAGAAGGCCAGGGTCCCCCTCCCAGGAGGGCTCACACCTGCAGCACCCGGCCCTGCCCAGACCCGACCAGCTCTGGAGACTGCCGTGTGAGGGACTGAGTCACTGCGGAGAGAGGACACCCTGTCCAGCCACCAGGTGAGCAGAAGCGAGGGGCCAGAGATGAGTGCATTCCTGGGCAAAAGGAGCCCCGGACCTCTTCGTGCCTCCCAGTCCCCAGCAGGCCCCACGCCGTGTGGTGGACAAGCCGGAAAGTCCCCGCCTGGGTCCACAGTGAAGTCCAGGCCCTGGCTGTGCACTCGGCCGCGCCTGCGGGAGCTTCACTGGGCACCCGCGCTGCTCCCAGACACTGCGCTGGGCTGCGACCACGGAAGCTGGGAGCCCGGGGGACTGGCTTCCCTGAGACGAAATCCAAGGAGGGGAGGAGGCAGGGGGGCCAGGAGGCAGGGGGGCCTCACCTGCACCAGGTAGTGCTCGGGGGTGACGTCGGAGAGCCGGCCCCGTGTGTAATGGGCCTTGAGCAGCTCGTCGTGGACCTGGAACTCCTCCTTGCAGTTGTACCTGCCGGGGACAGGGAGACCCACTCGCACGTCCCCTCCTCCCTCCAGAGCCCACCCGAAGGCCACCACCCCATGCCTGCAGCTGCCCATCATCCTCTAGGGCCCCTGTCCCCTCCTTCCTCAGACATAGAGCCCAGATGGTGACGGGCCTGGCTCTGGGCAGGGGATGAAGCCCTGGCCAGCGCACGGTGGGGAACAGGACAGGAGCACATGGGGGTCACCCCAAAGGAAGGCCTTCTGCCCCAGAGGCAGGGGCAGAGCAGAACCAGCACCTTGGGCCACAGGACAGAAGGCACGGCAGGTGGCACGGTGCAGAGAGGGAACCTGGAGGGGGCAGCAGCCACACCAGGCAGATGTCCCAGTGAGAGGCGCCTCTGCCTGACTCAGGCAGCCCTCTGGGGTTCCCTCGTCACGGCAGCCTAGCCTGCCAGCCCTCTGGCAGCGCCCCACACTGCAGGCCCACGGCACGTGCCGCGGCTCAGAGCGCGGGCGCTGGATGATCCCAGCCCTGCCTCCTGGGGTCTGTGGCTGTGGGCGGCAGCTCTGCTCCCAGACACTCCTGCCCCCAGGGCTGTGGGAGGACCCAGTGCACGGAGGCCCAGAGATGGCAAGAGACTTGGCCCAGGTCACAGAGCACAGGAGAGAGTTTCCAGATCTGTTCTTTTGATACCATCTTCAAGGTCAATGCCTACTTTTTTTTTTTTGGTTCTGGGGGTTGAACCCAGGGTGCTTTACTACCAAGCACCTAGCACTTTTTTTTTTTTTTTATTCACAGACAGGATCTTGCTAAGTTGCTGAGGGTCTCACTAAGTTGCTGAGGCTGGCCTTGAACTTGCAATCCTCTGGCCTCGGCCTCCCAAGCCACTGGGGTTACAGGCGTGCGCCACCACACCTGGCTCCAAAGACACTTTTCTTGTCTGTCAGAACAGACTCGGGCTGGGGATATAGCTCAGTGGGTAGAGTGCTAGCCTCATAAGCACAAGGCCCTGGGTTCAATCCCCAGCACCACAAAATAAAAAGAACAGAGACTCACATCGAGTTCCTTGTGCCCTCTCTCCCTGCCCTTGTCCCAAGCACAGTAATATATTATGATTACACCTTCCTACCAGGCCCCGGGCCCAGGCACGGATTATCATTCCCACCCTCAGGAAGCCTCTCAAGGAAGGCCCTTCGAATTTCGGCCAAAATTCTTTGTGCGGAGCACATCTACTTCTCCACTCATGGGGTCCTCCTCCCCGCAGGCTTCCCGCTCACAGGAGCGGGTCCAGGGTCCCTCTGTCCTGCTGTGTTCCGGCTCCCCAGCACCCGTTCCTTCATCCAAACTGCCCCCAGGACAGAAGGGAGTCAGGGCCACTCGTGACCCTCCTCCCCTGGACAAGTGCAGGGTCCAGGCCTCTTAAAACACCTTCCAGAACAAACCCGGCACTGAGGGAAGTTCCCAGGGACCCGGAGGGGCGCTGGCTGGGGCTTCCAGGCAGGCCAAGGCCCTGCAGGTGTGTGCGGGCAACCCAGGCACAGCCCCGTCCTCTCTGGTTTTTATTTGGAGACAGGGTCTCACTGAGCGGCTAAGGCTGGCCTTGAACCTGCTCAGCCTGCAGAGCCGCTGGGAACACAGGCCTGTACACCACATCCAGCGACCCAAGAGACAGCTCTATTTCATGCATCTAAATATGTACACTTCCTCTGAAAATGTTTAGTCAAAAGTTATTTTCAAAAGGATGGCCCCTCCCTCCCTTTCCCTTTCTCCACACTCCCTGACCCTGAGGATGTGCTAACATGGGCTCAGAGAGTCACCACAGATACCCAGCGTGCTGGGTGACTCCAGCAAAACTGCTTACCCTCTCTGGGCCTCAGTGTCTTCATGTATGAAACTGAAAGCAATTTGCTAGCATGAAGCGTATAGGCCACTGCACCTCCAAGCAGGCTCCCAGGGGCACGTCTTCCAGGAACATGGTCACGCCCTACCTGCTACTCACGTGATCACAACAGGAGCCACCTTATTGGGGATGATGGACTTGGCCTTGCTGTTGTGCAAGCTCATGGTTTGGAAGGAGTGGACGCTGAGCGAGTGCCGGCCGTCCATCGCGCCGCCGCCCTGGAGGCCTTCAAAGGGGGCACCCGCCGCCACTGTCTGCTGGGCCGTGCTGGCCGTGGTTCCCATAGTCTGTCGGCAGCCTCAGGACCCAAGACCTGCGGGCGAGAGGGTGTGCAGGGTAGGAGGGGGCCGGGAACGCCGCAGCAGGGAGGGACCTGGCCCACCCGCCACCTGCCACCTCCAGAAGAAGCTGCGGCAGGCAGACAGGCTGACCACCCCCTGGGGCTCAGAGTCACAGGCTGACAGGCGGCCAGCCAGGTGCTGGGCCTCTGCTGATGCCCGGGAGAGTTACAGACTGGGACTTGAAGACCATGCCTTGGAGTTCCCGCTGCTCTGGCAAAAATGGGACACCTGGGAAGGGGTGACCTGGGGTCACCGGCATCACTGAGTGGGAAGAACCAGGCAGAGACGCGACGGGGGAGACGGCAACTGGACCCGGAGGACTTGGCTGGGAGGAGGAGGCCTGAGAGGCTCCTGGGGAGGGGCCGGGCCGCTGCACAGATCCACGGGTCCTCCTGGCAGACACAGAGGCCCCGGGGTCTTCTTTGTATCGTCCCAATTTCAGTACAAGCGCTCCCGAAGCAAGCACCGGGAAGACGTGCATATTTTATTTTCCTTCTTTTCTTTCCTTTTTGCAGTACAAGCGATCAACCCCAGGGCCTGGCACGTGCCAGGCAAGTGCTCTACCACTGACCCACATCATGCCAACCCCTGTTATTTTTTATTTTTGAGACAGGATCTTGCCAAGCTGCTGAGGCAGACCTCAAACTTGCAATCCTCCTGCCTCAGCCTCCTGAATGGGGCTGCAGGCAGGCGCCACTGCCCCAGCTCTGTAAATGATGAGTCTCATAAAATGAGGCCAGTGGTTGGCAGCCAGACTAGAAGAGCTCTCAGCACATGCCAGCACTGCAGAGAAGGCCAGCCCTGAGCTCACAGCGACGTCCACACCAGCACGGTCCACAGCAGAGCGGAGGCGGGCACGCTTCTGGAGCAGGCGATCCCCCTCCAGTGCTCTTCCCAAAGGAAGGGCTTCAGCTGAGTGCCCGAGGGGCCGGAGGGCGCTTTGCTGACTGGGGTGCTGTGGATGGGACAAAACCCTAGGAATGGCCTGCAGCCGAGGGCAGGGGACCTGAATTAGCAATGGGCCCTCTGTGTGTGGGGTGGGGGGAGTCGGCAGCCGCTGGACCCCCCGGGGCCCCCCAGCGACCGAGGCAGAGACACCTAGTGGGAGGGCTGGTGGGGTGGGCTGAAGCACACCAGTGACCCCTGTGCCCTCCTTCCTGGGTCGTGTCAGAAGGAAAGTGACCTGGGGACACGGCCCGAGTCCTCCCCGGGATGCGATTACACACGGCGTTTACTCCCTCCCTGGTGCCCACGCTGCCTCCCCCCTGATCCGAGGGTGGCACGGGGAACATCCAAAGCAAGCCAAACAATGGCCAAGGATGAGGGCGGAGACCTTTCCAGAGCGGGGGCGGGGTGTTCAGCGGAGGAGAGCAGAGAGACAGGCCGCTGGGCAGGCAGGGCCAGGGATCTCAGAGGGCGACAGGCGCTCAGCAGCCACAGGCGCCAGACGGCACCGTGTCCAGGACGAGGGGACGGCCCCCAGGTGCCTGAGAGCCCAAGGACTCTCCTGGCTGCCTTCAGTCAGCCCGCGGCCCTCGTCACCAGTGGGCCCCTGCTCGCACCCTCTGCCCCACCCTCCCTGTGGCCCCATGGCCCGCCTGCAGGCTGAGCTCGGTCCCCAGAGCCACCTCTGGTCCTGCCGCCTCTCACAGAGAACCGCTGACCGCCAGACTCCCTGGCCCCCAGAGCCTTCCCCAGCCCGCCAGGCCCTCTCCGGCCAGCCCGACGCCCTGCAGAACGCCGGGCCGCTTCCGGGCACTCTGCTGGGGAGCACGCCTGTTTCCAGGAGCCCCGGCTCCCGGCGCTCCACACCCTTCCCAATTTCTCTCTCTCCCTTTTATTTCCCCTCAAAGATGGTAAGAACGAGCCCCTATGTCCCCAACCCGAAAAACACGTGGCTCATGGAGGATGAGGGGCTCTCAGTGGACCGCAGCCAGCTGTCTGCGGAACAGGGACTCGTTCTCATCGCCAGTGTTTGGGCTGGAGGGCCCCAAGTGCTCACCGAACGTTCCCAGGCCCCTCCCAGCATCCTGGGCCAATGGACATGCATGGGAACAGGCTTAGAGAAGGGGCATGGGGTGCAGGAAGGGGCTGCAGGAGGCCACAGCTGGCCACAGCTGCGGGGGCCTGGCCAGGCCATTCCCAAGACGGGGCTGGCTGACACCCCACCTCCCTCCCCTGCCACAGCTTCCCTGGTCCCTCCCGGGCTCCAGGCAGTGACGGGCCCTGGCTGGTGCCCTGAGATACAGATGTGCACAGCTGCACTGGGGGACAGAACAGGCAGCAGGGGCAGGGAAGGCCAGCGTCCCTTGAAAACTGAACCCACCTCCAAAATGGGCAGAGGGCACAACCCCAGGCCCTTCAAGGAAACTCCCAGCCAGCCAGGGTGAGCCTCGCCAGCGAGCCTTGGTCCTGCTGGGCACAAGCTGCGGGGCCTTGGGCAGCCTCGTCCTTCCCCCGGGGCCTGGGTGTCCAGCATGAACTGACAGTGAGGGATGGAATGCTCTGCAGGCCTCTTCCAGCTTTAGGTGCATTTGGTCCCTAGGACTGGGGGTCCCAGTGGCCAGACCACTCTATCCAGGGAGAGTGTCAGGAAGCACAGGGTGCAGGTGGGCACCCCAGTGCCCAATCCTCCAGAGGGATACAGGGGTAGTTGGAATGAGAAGCGACGGTAAGAGGAGGGTCCACAAGCCTGGATGGTTTAGACAACATTGTCTGTTAGTCATCTTGTGCTACTATAACAAAATACCTGAAATAATCAGTTTTAAAAGAGGAAAGGTTTATTCGGGATCCCAGATTTGAAGGTTTGAGCCCATGGTTGGTTGGTCTCACTGCTCATGGGCCTGTGATGAGGATACATCATGGCAGGAGCCCTCGGTGACAGAGTGCCAACAGGTAGATCCCCTGACTGTTAGGCATCTGTCACAGATTATCCCACACAATCCTGACCGTGTCCCACAAGATGCCAACTTACAACTCAATATCAAGTTCACACAAAATACAATTTAAAGATGGACAAAAGACTTAATAAGCACAAATAAGCACATAAAAAGACATTGGGAGCTGGGCATAATGGTGCACGCCTATTATCCCAGCAACTCAGGAGGCTGAGGCAGGAGGATCACGAGTTCAAAGCCAGCCTCAGCAACTTAGCGAGGCCCTAAGCAACTCAGTGAGACCCTGTCTCTAAATAAATACAAAATAGGGCTGGGGATGTGGCTCAGTGGTAAACACCCCTGGGTTCAATCCCCAGTATCGAAAAAATAAAATAAAGGGTTAAATAATACAAATTAAAATTAGGCCCATCCATGGTCTTTTAGGGTGGCGATTTAAATGGCACCTGTGGTCCACGTGCCCTTTCTGCTGGACAGAGCTGCTCTGCGTCCTGAGTCTCCCGAGGTCCGGAGGGCAGCCCCGGGTCAGCTGCAGGCCCTCCGCCGCCTGCTGAGGTAAGAACCTTCCCTATATCTGCTAAGGTGCGAAGACACCCTAGAGGCTGGCGTTACCATTCCCATTCAAAAGAAAGAAAGCAGAGACTCAGAGCTCTGACCTTCCAAAGTCCCTGCAGCCAGCTGGGGACACAGTGGGTCCAGCTCTCTGTGAAGTTTGGGCACTGGGCCGGAAACTGGCTGAACCCAGATCACACCACCTACTAGCTCCGTGACCTTGGGAGGGAGTCTCAACCTCTCTGAGCCTCAGTTTCTCCAACTGTCAACAGGGGACCACAACAGTACCTCCCCTGTTGGACTCAGGAGGATGAAACAGGTGGACAAGAGTAAAAATGACCCAGGCAGCTCCCCAGTGACAGCTCAGGCCCATGTGTGGCAAGCAACCCGTCCAGTCCCTGTGCCCTGCCCACCACACGCAGGCTGCCCCTGCCACCCCGCTGTCCTCCACACCCCCTCCAGCTCCTTCCAGCTGCTGCAGCCTGAACCTCCAGGGCCTGGGCCTGGGCCCATCCTGGCACCACCCGCAAGTGGCCTGGAAGGAGGACCCCGAGTCTCTCCCCCAGGCGAGCACGGGGAGCCCCAGCCCTGCTCCAGGCCCATCCTCAGCACGCCTGTCACTCAGCCCCCCAGGGAGCTCCCCTCCAGAACCAGGAGTCCCCAGCCTGTGAGACCCTCCCAGATCAGCCTGCACCAGCCCTGGTCAGCCCCATTCTCCCCAACCCTCTGCCACCACCTAGTCCAGGCCACCAGCACTGACCAGCAGTGGCATCAGCCCTTCCCCTCCGGTCCCCCAGCATCCATCCCCGTCAGCAGCTGGAAAGACCTGGACACACCCTACACCAGGTCAGCTCCTCCCAGCACCATGAACAACCCACCACCCCGCACCCCGTTGACGCCCTGGTCACAGCACCCCAACCCCTGCCTGGACCTCACAGCCACTGGTTACGTCCTTGCTCTCCAGATACGCCAGGGCCACTCCTCAGGAGTCTCGGCGCTGCCCAGGCCGCCCCTCCCAGAGGCCTGCCCCCTGGCGAGGCTGTCTGCTGGCGGCCCCAGGCCCCTCCCCGACAGGCAGTCTGGACTCTGCAGGGTGAGGTGTATGCTCGGTAGCGCTCCTCCCTGAAGGGCCAGAACAGGGCCTGGCTTGTCCCTGCTGTGGCCCCAGCACAACAGCACCCAGGGCTCAGTAAGTACCTGCAGGGTGAAGACACCTGCCACTCCCAGGATCAGTGAGCCGGAGCACGGGGACCAAGCAGCAGGTCTCAGCTGGAGGGTGGTGGGAGCAGTTCCCACCCTATGCTCCTCCCTCCCTCTACCCGACATGTAGGAGAGAGCACAGCTCCTCCAGGAAGTCCCCCCTGATTGCACATGGGCGCTGCCTCTCAACTCCCACAGCGCTGGTAAGCGTGGTCAGAATGGGCCCTTCCATCTCTGTGCTTCACATTGCTCCCGTCAGGGGCCGCGCCTGTGTCCCTGGGGGAGTGTGAAGGGGACAGCCGGACACACTGCTACTGGAAGGCGTCAGCTCTGGGAACAGGGCAGGGCTCTCCGCTGCTTCCCCTCCTGCCCTGCCTGGCCCCGGGCTGGGCTGCAGGTGGCTGTGGGCACCCAGCAGCAAGCAGGCACAAGACTGGGGACATCTGCTGCAGCACCCCGGGTTCTCGTGCCTGAGTCGAACACAGTGATTTCGTTCTTAACTTCTCAGTTTCCTACAGTGACCATGACTGCTGTGGGAATTTTTTAAATGATGACTATCTGTACGAGTTTCAAAGCTGAGCAGAAGTCACAGCTCCTCTCCCAGCCCTGGCTGGCCACGGCAGGTCCCTCACTCCCCCAGCCCCATGCCTGGGTCCCCCTGACTGTCACAGCCCACGTCCCCTGGCCCCTGCACCCCTGGCGACAGTCCCATTCATACAGCCTGGGGTTCTTTGCATCTTTGCTACTGACAACAATCCTCCGGGAAGGGAGGGACCCGGGGAGGGCTGGAGACCCCACCTCACAGAAGAGGCAGGGCTGAGGGGACAAAGACTACACTCCCCCCAGGTGACAGGGCTTAGCAGAGGGAGTCACCTCCCCACTTCCCTCACCTGTCCCTTCACAACTGCTGCCTCCAGTCTCTTCTCTAGAACCAGGAAGATGGGGGCTGGGCTGTGGCTCAGGTGCCTAGCACATGTGAGGCGCTGGGTTCCGTCCTCAGCACCAAATGTTTACAAATCAAGTAAAGGTCCACTGACGGCTAAAAAATATTAAAAATAAAGGGAAGATCAACTTAAAAACCAAACTGGAGGCTGGGCCCCAGCGCTGTGGTAGAGCACTTGCCTGACATGTCAGGCCCTGGGTTCGATCTCCAGCCCAACAAGGAAAATAAAATGGAATTAGGCTTGGCAAGATCGCAAGCTCAGGGCCAGCCTCAGCAAGTTAGGGAGGCCCTGTCTCAGAAGACGTATAAATATGATAGGCGCGGTGATGCACGCCTGCAATCCCAGAGACGCGGGAGGCTGAGGCAGGAGGATCACAAGTTCAAGGCCAGTCTCCACAACTTAATGAGACTTTGTCTCTAAATAAAATATAAAAAAGGGCTGAGGATGGCTCAGTGGATAAGTGCCCCTGGGGTTAATCCCCAGTACAAAAAAAAACACAAACATTTTTTTAAAATCAAACAACTAAATTAAAACCATCGAGAAGCTAAATCCAAGGAGACTCTTCACCTGTTAAATTATGTTTCTGAAATGTTTCTATTCCCTCCAAACAAGAAAGAAGAGTAAAATTAAGAACAAGATGTGGAGCGATGGCAGTGACTGCCGCCTGCCCTGTGTTCAGCAGGGGCTGCGGCTGTGGGGTGGCTGTGGGGTGGCCCTGGGTTCCCGGACCCTTCAGTCTGCAAACAAGGGGAGACGCTGAAGGGCCTGGGTGCTGGCAGGAAGGAGATGCCGTCACTGTCACTGCTGCATGCTGGCTAGACCAGTCAGGTGGGCCTGGAGCAGAAGTGGAGGGGGCGACTGAGTAGCAGGGGCAGCTGGGGACAGCACTGGGCAGGCGGCAGGGGCATGGCGGGCTCCGAATGCAGGTGCGCACCCCTGGCTGGGAGACGGTGAGGGAAGAGGGGCACACCCTGCGCTCGGGGAGGGGACAGGACGCCCTCCGAGCTCACGTGCCAGGAAGAAGGCAGAGAAGGGGCTCTCAGGATGAAGGCTCAGCAGTGGCCACTTGTCACCAGATGCTGGCCCTTTCCAGTACTGCCAGTTGCCAGCCTCCGAGTGGTCAGCCCTGCCTGATGGGATCTCAGACGAGGGAGGGGAGAAGGGTCATACAGGCATCCTGAGGACAACCGGAATGTCTAAATATGGAGTGAGCATGGGACAAGCAGGTCAACACCCTGGACAGTGGGTGGGGGGCCTGGTTAGCAGGCGTAGGCAAAGCAGAAGGGTTGAGGTAAAGCGTCTCCTTTTGTGGGGGAGGGGGTTTCCAGGGATTGAACTCAGGGGCACTCGGCCACTGAGCCACATCCCCAGCCCTATTTTGTATTTTATTTAGAGACAGGGCCTCGCTGAGTTGCTAAGCACTTCACTTTTGCTGACGCTGGCTTTGAACTCACAATCCTCCTGCCTCAGCCTCCCGAGCTGCTGGGGAGGCGTGCACCACAGTGCCTGGCTTTAAACTGTCTTAAAAACCTGGCATCCACGGATCCCTCCTGGCTCCGCCCCTGGAGGCCTGAGAGACAAATGCAAACTGGAGGGAGGAGCCTGTGGACCCCCAGAAGGGGTTTCATGTACCATGAGCTTGATCTCCAGTTCTGTGTTTTCCCTGCTGATTATGATTAGCCACCAGGACTTACAAATCAAGGCTTTCAATAAATGTCCGGCTCCCTGGCTTCTCTTGAAGGAGCCCAGGATGGGCAGCGATGGGCCTGGGACCTCCAGGGACCATGCAGCCCAGCTGCACGGGGACTCTCCCTGGCCCCTGCTCACCTGGTCCTGGGGCAGGCCTCTGGCCGATGCCTCAAACCTACAGGGCTTCTTTATTTTTCTCAGGCCTCTGAGCCCTCAGACTCCTGGTCCCTCTCCTGTGATCAAACCTGTCCTTCCCAGACACAGGCCACACCTTCTTGGCACACTGTGACCAAAGAGAAGAGGACACTGGCCTCCCTATTCCAACCACGGCCACTGAGCTGGCTCCTCACCTTGCCCGGCTTCAACCCAGCTCTGCTTTCCTGGCCTGGGGCATGTGGCTCTCTGGCCCCAAAACAGGACTGACTCCCCCTGGGAAAGGTCCCTGTGAGACACTCTGCAGGCCCTGAAGTCTGGTCCGGCTTCTCTGCCTGGGACCATCCTGGTGTCCAAGTGTCCACAGTGCCTTTGCCCCCAGAAGAGGGGCAGAGGCAGCTCTGAGAACATGGTTCTGAGAGCCAACACTGCATTCCCCACCTCCCTGCAGATACTTGGGGCCACATGACTAAATTCTAGCTAACGGGACACACAGGGCAGTGTCACATGCCAAACTCCAGAATCCTTCCTCATGAGATATTTTCCTCCATCCTTCCATCCTGTTGCCTGGAACCCAGATGTGATAACGGAAGTTTTGCAGCCATCTTGAACCATGAGTTCATGAATCCACACCCCAGGAATGGTGGAGATCCAAGTTTCCCAAGGAAAATGTGGAGCAGAGCCATCACACCAGGCCTAGTCTGCAAAGCTCTGGGCTCGGACAGGACAGAGAAATAAACTTCCATCTTGTGTAAACTACTGTTATTTGGCTTTTCCTGTTACTTGCAGCCAAATCTAATCCTGACTAATGCACTCTGTTATGTTTAGGTGTGACCCTCAAAGACCACAGGTCGCGTGGCAACAGGACAGAACTGACTTCTTTCCCCTCCTGCAGGAGAATGTCAAGTGTCCCTGCCAGTGAACAGGCTGTAATGGGGCTGACGGGTCCAGGCTTAGGTGGAAGATCCCCAAGATCCATTGAGCCCAGGATCCAGTGCTGAGGAAGTCAAATAGAGAAGAAATAATCCCTGAGCGCCAGGGCCCTGATGGGAGCTGAGGAGGCCCAGATGTGAGGACACAGGGCACCATCCACGGCTAGACTGGCACAGCAGCTCCACCCAGGATGCCCCAGAGGTTTAGGAAGTTCCATGCGGCAGAACATTTGTCCCGTGCTGGAGGACAGGGCCTCTCCTTTCCCCCCAGGGACCCTTCTGAGCCAAGGGAGGCCCTGGAAAGCACACAGGTGTCACGGGGTGCGAGTCTCCCAGGAAGGAGCAGGAGGTGGGGCTCCTGGGGAGAGGCTGCCGGCTCTGGGGAAGGAGCTCTTTCCTGAGCTTCTGCCGGGCTCTTCTCCAGCTCCAGCAGCTGGGTATTGGGGACAGGGGCTGGGACAGCGTCCTGCCAACTCTCTCCACACAGCTAGGAGGGTCCCAGAGGGCTGATGGGCACTTACACGGAACCCGCTGAGGACCTGCAGCCACCTGGCCAGGCAGCACCTGAGGCAAAGTTCAAGGAGCTGGGGAGAAACAGGACCCCACGCTGGGGTCTCTCACCATCCCTCCCATACCCGTGGCCTCCACTCTGAACCCCCATGCCCAGCATTCAAGACCCCCCCCACCTGCATCATTTCCACTGGTCCCCCAAGCCCCCCAAATTCCAGGCAAACCCAGACAGCAGCTGCCCTATGGCCTTGAACTGGCAAAGGCTTCGGAGAAGTCTCCCTCTGGCACTGACCTTCCCAGAGGCCTCCGGGCAGCCGAGCCCAGCCCGCTCCGGGCCACACTTTGTTTCCATGTGGAAAGTGGGGGGCTGGATGAGATGTGGGGCTTTCAGACATATCAGCAGCTGACACCTTTGAGCAAAACCGACACTTCATCCAAGTCCAGTGTGCAGACAGCCAGGGCAGAGGCTGCCTGGCTACAGGCCCAGGGAGCAGACCAGCGTCTCCTGTCCCCAAGCCCCCAGGATCCCTCCTGGAAGAGGTTCCAAGCGGCCAGCCGAGTCTGCTCAAGCCCTCAAGGACCTCCCAGGACAGTCCCGCCCTACCCTGGATGGATGGCCCTTCCCCACCATCAGCGGCCGACAGACACACCCCCAACCCCACCTTGGGGCACTCAGCCTGGGCTCAGCCCACCTGTGACCCCTCGCCTGCAATCCCACCTCATCTCCCCACTGGGGGTCAGTGCTCCGCAGGCCCACAGGGTTGAACCCACATTTCTCATAGGCTCCGAGTGTCCTTTACTGATCTGATCTCACAGTCACCATCTCCAGAACAACCCTATGAGAAGGCAGAAGACCGGCTGTTATCCCATTTACCGGGTGGAAAAACTGAGGCTCAGAGAGATGACTACCTGGCCCAGCGATGCATGGGGCTCTTCCTGTTGCTTCAGCCCCGTCGGTCCCCAACTCTGCCTGGAAGCTTCTCGGGTGTGCCTGACAAATGTGGGCAATGCTAGAACAGGGACTTGCAGAAGGCGGAGAACACGCCAGCCCTGGGGCAGTGCCCCTCCCAGAGCCACAGCCTCCCACACACCCCTGACATCCAGATGCCCAGGGTGGGCAACAATGGAGCTAAAAATAGGCCTGTCCATCTTGGGGACAGTGGGGGAAGGGCTAAGTGGCCAGCTGCAGGAAACATCTGCCTCACTCCAGAACAAACACAGAGGAAGTCACCCTGCTGCAGGGCTCCCTACTGGGAGCCTGGGACTGGGACAGAGGCACTTAAAACCTTCAGTCTAAACCAGGGCAGGGGCTTCAACTGACCCTCACCTGCCCTGGCCTCGTACCCTTTGCACCAAAGTGCATCTCAGAACGGGAGCCAGAGACACTTTTGAGACTCGAGTCTTGCCTCTCACTTTATGGCAGAGGAAACTGAGGTCCAGAGGTGACCACAGACGAGCCCATGGTCGCAGAAACAGTGGCTGGTGGGGTCAGGCCCCGGTGTCCTCTACCTGGGGTCCCCTGCACTTCTGCCCATCTGCTCCAGTAGGTGTGGCCATCCTGGGCCCAGGAAGACCCTGCCCCGGGTGGGGCTCTGCTCCAAAGGGCAAAGTGCACCAAGCAGAGGAGACAGATTCAGACAAAGGCCTTCAGGTAGATGCGGGAGGAACCACCTGCAGTCCACGCTTCCTCTGCCCAGAGCCAGCCCCCTCTGAGCCCATGGTTCCCTGTCCCCACCCTGGGCAAAGCTTGAGCCAGAGTGAACTTCTTACAGTCGGTCCCTGGCAACATCGGCAGACCTTCGCCAATAATTAAAAATAAAAATAATGCTGAGCTCGGGGTGCACGCAGGTGATCCCAGCAGCTCAGCAGGCTGAGGCAGGAGGATCACAGATTTGAGGCCAGCCTCAGCGAGACAGTGAAACCATGTCTCAAAATAAAAAGTAGCTCACTCGTAGAATATTCCTGGGCTCAATCCCCAGTAGCAGAAAAAATAAAAAATAAAAATGTTTTTCAAATACGAAAGCAAAGTGTATGGTGCGGGGCCAGGGGGCGGAGCGTCTGTGAAAGGCAGGAATGCTGCCTTTGAGGATCTCTGGAATGGCCATAGACAGCAGGCCGGGCACTCTCCACTGTCCAGCCCGCCAGCTTCCTTCCAGACGGAGCAGATGCGGCTGTGAAGGCTGCTGCCAGGCGCGGGTGAGTCTGGAGGCTAACACCAGCCTCACACTCACCCTTTCAAATCTTCCTGCCCCCTCCACTCCACTAGCCCACTCCCACCTCTGCCCCAGGAAGCCCTCCTAGCCTCCCCTCCTGACTCCAGGTCAAGGCTGAGTCTGGCCCTCAATGGCATCCCACAGCCAGGCCAGTGCTTGACCCAAAGCAGCCACTTGAATGAAAAAAACCTGGGAGCTTTTAGTTGTTGCTCCCTTTTTTGGCACTCCACCCAAAGGCACTCCACCACGGAGCTACATCCCAGTCCTTTTTATTATTTAGTATGAGATGGGTCTCACTAAGTATCTGAGGTTGGCCTCCAACGTGCAATCCTCCTGCCTCAGCCTCCCAAGTAGGTAGGATTACAGGCCTGCACCACCATACCCAGCTCAAACTTGGAAGATTTTTTTGGAAGAACAAATAAATTAAAAAAGGATCAACTTTATGGATGTTTGTGTTGCAAAAATAAACGAGCCCAGACGGTGGAACTGCAGTCCAGGGCCCGCAGGGCAGCACCTTTTCATAAATGGCAGCTACACTGTGACCGCCTTATAGAATATGCTGGACGGGGAGCACTGACCAAGGCCCACACAGCTGGGACGGTGGGTGAGGAAGGAACAGGGAGGCCAGAGGCTGTGACTGGAAAGGGAGAGTGACTCTGAGGGGTCCCCTAAGAAAGATTCCACCTCCGGAGACAGCTGCCCAGTGGGCCTTTGGGTCTCCCATTGAGTCACGCCCTCCCTGTCTCCAGAGGGGCAAGCAAAACAGGGGACCCACAAAGTCCCCTGGCCCCTGTCTCATGACTGAGGACCAAACATGTTAGCACTTTGAATAGGATTTCAAATCACAAATGATGACTGTTTTGTTTTGTTCTGTTTTTGGTACCAGGGATTGAACCCAGGGACACTCGGCCACTGAGCCACATCCCCAGCCCTATTTTGTATTTTATTTAGAGACAGGGTCTCACTGAGGGTTTCACTTTTGCTGAGGCTGGCTTTGAACTCTCAATCCTCCTGCCTCAGCCTCCCGAGTCGCTGGGATTACAGCCGTGCACCACTGTGCCCAGCTCAAATGATAAATTCTTGACCTTAAACAGCTCCCGTCTCCACTCTCTGCACGGAGCTTTCTGGGGTCTGTTAGTGGGAAAGGATAACAGAGTCAGCAGGTATCTTGCCCTGGACCCCAGGAGAGGAAGGCACCAGGCCAGGGCCAAGCAACCATCATTGAACTCCCCGGTGCAGCATCGAACTCCCCGGTGCAGAAAGCAGGCTCTGTGCACCCCAGGGGCCCCAGCACTCCTGAGATCAAAGCAATCCTCATGACAGGGCACCACCTTCCTCAGTGGGATCATGGTGACACGGGCTGGTGACGCTGTGTTCTGCACGGACAGGCACTTGCTGTCCAAAATGCCGCATGGGGTTGTCCTTGGTGAGGCAGGAAGAATGACTCACTCCAGGGAACCTTGGCCCAGCCCACACCTGTGGGTATTCTGTGTGGGGCGGGAAGTGCACAGAAAGCGCCTCGGTGCTCAGCCGCGAGGGACGGGTCTGGAAGAAAACCACAGCGGAGCCTGTCAGCGCCGGGGCTGAATGCCCTTCTGCTCCTCGGGCACCGCTTCCCCCTAGAGCACCGGACAGACGGGCAATGGCAGATGCCTTCCCAAACAGCAGCGCAGGGAGCGTGTCCCTCCAAGGCCAGCAGCTGAGGGCGTCTGCTGCCAGTGATCAGGCCAGAGCTTCTGGGAAAGCCAGATTCTGCAAAGCCTGCACCAGCCACTGTGAGCTTCACCGT
This sequence comes from Glaucomys volans, assembly GCA_020662805.1. Lineage (NCBI taxonomy): Eukaryota > Metazoa > Chordata > Mammalia > Rodentia > Sciuridae > Glaucomys > Glaucomys volans. Next base: position 434,515 of record JAJEJO010000688.1, on the reverse strand, counting down.
GACAAGGTCTGTCCCATGAGAAGCACGATGATGCTCACAGTAGCTAAGGGTGAAATTGCTGGAAACGGTGACATGTCCACATTTGGAAAACCCACATGGCTCAGTGAGCCAGTATCTTCCCAAAGCCTGGTGTTACCAAATCACCTGAAAGAGACAGCCGCCATTTGACCCAGCTATCCCACTCCTCGGTTGATACCCTAAGGACTTAAAGTCAGCACATTACAGTGACACAGACACATCAAGGTTTATAGCAGCTCAACACACAAGAGCTGAACTATGGAACCAACCTAGGTGCCCTTTAATAGATGAGTGGATAAAGAAAATGAGGTATATATACACAATGGAATATTATTCAGCCTTAAAGAAGACTGAGATAATGGCATTTGCAGGTAAATGGATAGAGCTGGAGAGCATCATGCTAAGTGAAATGAGCCAATCCCCAAAATCCACAGGCAGAATGTTTTCTCTGATATGCGGATGTTAATTCACAAAAAGGGATGGGGAGGTTGGGAAGAATAGAGTACTTTGGATTAGGCAGAAGGGAGTGGAGGGAGGGAAGGAGGTTTGGGGGTAGGAAGGGTACTAGAGTGAATGGAACATTACTACCCTGTGTGCATACCTGATCACACGACTGGTGTGATTCTACATCCTGCACAACCAGAAGAATGAGGAGTGAAACTCTACTTATGTATGAAGTGTCAAATGCATTCTACTGTCATTTATAACAAATTAGAACACACTTTTTATTAAAGTTTAACATAGTGCAATGGATATTAATGTAACAAAGTACAAAAACATCACTAACATATTTCCAGATTCCGCATTTCAACTAACTTCTAATCATCTACCACTTGTCAAATACAGTCTCAGAGGAAGACACACAGAGCCACAGGCTGATGAAACACACCTGCCTCTCCCAGCTGCACGTCCAGGTGAAGCTGGATTTTCTCCACTTACTTGAATCAAAATAGCACATCACATCACACCGACCCCCGAACGCAGAGCGACAGGAGACTCCTGCTGGCCTTGGCCAGACGTCAGAGGGCCTTGCAAAACGTAAAACAAGGTCACTCTTCCCCCTCATTTTACCATCCAGGAAAATCATTATTTTTCAAAAAATGTTTTATTTATGTCAACAGTGGTACAGCACTTGCCTAGTTTGTGTGAGGCCTCAGCACTGCATATAAATAAATTAAATGAATAAAATCAAGGCCCATTGACAACTAAAAAAAAAATTTCTTTTTTTTGGTACTAGGGATTGAACCCAGGGGCACTCCACCACTGAGCCACATCCCCAGCCCTATTTTGTATTTTATTTAGAGACAGGGTCTCACTGAGTTGCTTAGGGCCTCACTAAGTTGCTGAGGCTGGCTTTGAACTTGCAATCCTCCTGCCTCAGCCTCCCAGGTGCTAGGATTATAGGCGTGCGCCACCGCGCCTGGCCTTTAAAAAAAAAAAAAAAAAGTATATAAGCATGGCTTCAGTTTGTTTTGCCATGCTGGGGATGGAAGCCAGGCTCTTTCACGTGCGGAGCTAGTGCTCTATGGCTGCACTATGCCTCAAGCCCTCTGGAATTATTATTTTCAAATGCCTTTATCAGGATGTGTTCATACCTGTATTCGGTTTTCATTCTCCACGCCCGCCAAAGCTGGGAATCTATCCCAGAACCTCCTGCGTGCTAGGCACACACTCTACCACTGAGCTGCACCCCAGCCCTGAATGCATGCTCTTAACCTCTAGCTGCCCTTGTCTGGCATGTGTTCCCAAAGAAAATGCAGAAAAATGAAAGATGAGATGTTATAATGGAAACCATGGAACTGAAGGAAGAGAATGTAAGTAAATATTTGTATAATCTCAAAGCAGAGAAAAACCTTCTGCTGAAAATGCTGGAACTTAAATATCAAAAGATAGACTAGATAAAAAAAGGTCACTGGGCTGGGGTTGTGGCTCAGTGGTAGTGTGCTTGCCTAGCATGTGTGAGGCCTTGGGTTCAAACCTCAGCACCGCATAAAAATAAAATAAAGGTATTGTGTCACCTACATCTAAAATATATATATTTAAAAAAAAAAAGTCACTGGGCTGGTGGAGTAGCTCAGTGATAAAGCACCTGCCCACCACGTGGGAAGTCCTGGGTTCAACCCTCAGCACCACTTAAAAAAAAAAAAAAGGATTTTGCCGGGCATGGTGGTGCACGCCTGTAATCCCAGCACTTGGGAGGCTGAGGCAGGGGATCGCGAGTTCAAAGCCAGCCTCAGCAACTTAGCGAGGCCCTAAGCAGCTCAGTGAGACCCTGTCTCTAAATAAAATACAAAATAGGGCTGGGGATGTGGCTCAGTGGTGGGGTGCCTCTGGGTTCAGTCCCTGGTACATAGAAAGAAAATGTGGTGGTGTTTGCATACAAGCTATGCCCATATTCCCAGACTTTAAATCATGTCTAGTTATGATGCATAAGACAATGAAAACAGTTGCACTGCCTCATGGAGGGAACCATGACAACAAGCAGAGATCTGTACCTGCTCAGTAAAGGGGCAATGTTTTCTAATATTTTTTAGCAACGGTTATTTGAATCCGTGAACGTGGAACCCTTGGACACGGAGGCTGACTGTACGTCTTAAGAGTAAAATGGACCAGGAAAAAAACACAAAAAACAGGGGTGGGGATGTGGCTCAGGAGTAAAGTGTGTGCTTAGTTAGCATGCTTGAGGCCCTGGGTTCAATCCCCAGAACCACAAAATAAAACAAAAATTTTAAAAACTAAACAAAAAAAAAAGAGAGATAGAGAGAGAGAGAAGAGGTAAGACCAATCAACGTGAAAACAATGTCCAGCCTAATTTATCATTTGCAGTTTGTCAACTGCATGAGATGCTGTGTGTCTCCTGTCATATCAAAGGTGAACTAAGACAGAAACATCTGCTTACTGCCCTGGGTGCTGGGGCAGGGTTCTGCTAAACACCTGGTGGGGTATAACCCACACAGCTCTCTGGAGACCGATCTGGTGATGTTTATAAAATATGTTAAAATTGTACAACACTGGGACCGAGCAATTCTTCAATTTATTTTGTGGGTGGTACTGGGGATTGAACCCAGGGGCACTGAACCACTGAGCCACATCCCCAGCCCTATTTTGTACTTTAGTTAGAGTCAGGGTCTCAATAAGTTGCTTAGGGCCTTGCCTTTGCTGAGGCTGGCTTTGAACTGGCGATCCTCCTGCCTCAGCCTCCCAAACTGCTGGAATTACAGGCATGCACCACCACACCCAGCTCCCAGCCCTTTTTATTTCAATTTGAAACACATTCTCTCAAATTGCTCAAGATGGCCTCAAATTTGCAATCCTCTAATCAGGCTTGTTGTGCACACCTGTAATCCCAGTAACTGTGGAGGCTGAGGTAGGAGGATCACAAGTTGGAGGCCATCCTCAGCAATTTAGCAAGATCCTGACAAAATAAAAAGGGCTGGGGAGGTAGCTCAGTGGTAGAGTGCCTTTGAATTTCATCTCCAGTTCTGAAGGAAAAAAGAAAAACGAAAAACACCTGTGCTCCTCCTGCCTTAGCCTCCAGAGTGGCTGGGATTAGAGGTGTGCACCCATACACCCAGCCCTCAACCAACTTCCTCATACAAACTAATCAAAGATATGGCCACAAATATGTCCAGCACAGTTTGGTTGGTACTAGTCCAACACTAGGAACACCTTTCATGACATCCTAGGGCATCATTATGTAGCCATCTGATGGAGCATCAGGTGCAGGTCACTGACAGCACCTGGACCAGAAGAAGTCAGCAGAAGCAAAGGCCGGGCTCCATCTACCTAGAACTCAGAGACAGGCAGGCAAGCCCGTCTGTGATGCTGGAAGTCAAGGAAGCCGTCAGGCCTGCAGCAGAAAAGAGGCACAGGATCCAAGTGCTGGGGGGACTCTATTCTGAGGGCGTGAGCCCCCACCCCAGCCATGTCCACTTTGCACAGTCGCCAAGCCGCACACCTGCGCTGGCGTACCTTCCTGCGGATGTGGGGCTTCAGTTGCAAAGTTTCAAAAGAACAAGGCCACGGTTTATTTACTGGCTCATGTTTAGTGTGTGTATATTTAGCTTAATTGAAAAAAAAAGCACCAAAGCATTTTAGAGTTTTGTCCCATTAAAAAGGGTGGGGGGAGGCGTCTTGGGTACAAATGAGCAGAGACACATGGAAAACACCTGGAAGGACAAGCCTTGCAGCCCGCCCGGGGAACTGCGGTTAGCTCTGCAGTAAGAGCCCCGATGATGGCCCTCATTTCCCTGAACGTCTCTATTTTCTCTGATCTTTGCTCTGCTCTGTCCCGTGTTGCTGCAGTGCTGGGGAAAGAGCCCAGGGCCCGCCCACGCCAGGGAGGCCATCCGCTCTGAGCTGCGTCCCAGCCCTTCGCTCCTCCGGTCCTAGAATGAGCACAGATGTCTGCTGAACCCACACAGCACAGCCCCGAAACCCGCACGACGGTTCAGGATCGACCTCACGGCCAGAGCCACGACCCCACAGGGTGGGGACGCTCCGAAGTTGCCGTGGACGGAATGCAAACACCTCCCCGTGGGAAAAGCAGGATATCAGAGTCAGAGAGAGAGGGACAGACGGCCAGTGCTATCCCGCAGCAGACGCCTGGCCAGGCCTTGGCCTTTTCGAGCCTGGCTTCCTGCAGGGTGGGGAAGACTAAAGGTGGGCATGCTGGCCCGGCCTGGCCAGGTCAGTCCTCTGTCACAGGCAGCACCTCTGTTCCCCCAAAAGAAGTGAAGCCCAGGGAGCCAGGCAGCACCCTCAGTGCTGGAACGTGAGGCCTGATTCTTCCCCAGAAGTGAGCCCAGGATAAACCCTGGCCCAGGGTCCCCCCCACAACTGGAGTGTGACCTAGAGATCTGGCTCCTGGTCTGACATTGGGAAGTGTCATTCCCTTCCCGGGCTCAGCACCCCAGGGTCTGAAAGGAGCAGGCTGGCCACTGCACTTGACCTCAGGTAGCCTCCCCCCAACATCATGTCCATCTCCCATGACTCCCCAGCGGACCCTGGAGGCAGGAAAGGTGGTTGGCTTCTGCAGCCAGGAAGTGACCTTGCCGGATGTATGACAGACAACATTCCAGGGGGAGCCCCCACCTGCTGGTGACCTGTGGGGTCATGGGAGCCAGGACTGTGTGGGCACCGAGGCCAAGGAGGAAACAGGATCTACTGCGGAAGGCCAGGCACACGGCAGACCCCAGTCAGGGAAGTGACTTCATTTCACACTCTGTCCTCTCCGCTTCCGTCCCTGGCACAGGAGGGACTTAACCCTGAGAGGGCCGCGTTTCCCCAGGCTCCAGTCAGCTCCACACCAGCCGGGGAAAGAGAACCCAGGCTTCCTCCTCTATTCCACGCCTGCTTTCTCCAATTCACAGATGAGGAAACTAAGTCTCACAGAGGCTGGGGTCAGGGCAGGGACTCTGGCCCCTCTCCCGCCACAATGAGCTACACAATGACGGAGAGGTTAACCTGCCGTCAGGAATGCAGGGAAGGCTTCCTGGAATCAGAAGCAACACACTGAGCCAGGAAGGATGAGCACCGTTTAGCAGACAGGAAGAGAGGAACAGCATTCTGCTGGAAGGAACAGCATGGAGACAGAAATGCTTCAGACTACGCAGAGCCTCCTAGGAAGTAATAATGGATTTGTGAGCCGGGCACGGTGGCACATGCCTGTAATCCCAGCACTTGGGAGGCTGAGGCAGGAGGATCTTGAGTTCAAAGCCAGCCTCAGCAACTTAGCGAGGCCCTAAGCAAGTCAGTGAGACCCTGTCTCTAAATAAAATACAAAATAGGGCTGGGGATGTGGCTCAGTGGTGGAGTGCCCCTGGGTTCAATCCCCAGTATCAAAAAAATAATAATAATAATAATAATAATGGATTTGTGAGGCCAGACAGAGGATGAGGTGGGGCTGGGCTGAACCCTCAGTGCCCTGGGGACCACGCAGGACGTTAGGAGCAGCCCTGCAAGGTGTGGCCTGCTGCCTGTGTGTGGGTGGCCATGGCAATAAGAGAGACTCATGACTACAACCGATGTCCACCCAGGATGGCGTAGCAGAGGCAGCAGGTGGAAAGCCACCTGCTGGGACCACTGGGGCCCCAGGCTCAGCAGGAGTCACACCACCACCCCATAACCCGGTGAAACTTGCTTTCTCTGTGATAAAGAAGAGAAAGCCACAGCAACACCGCCACCCGCAGCTGCGCCGGGGCTGTCAAACCACGTGGCCAGGCGCTGAGCGCGCGGACAGCCTGGGTTCCAGACTCAGCTCCAGGGCCGACGGCTCTGTGACCCTGACTGGAACACTCAGCCTTTCTGTGCTTCGACACGTGTGAAACGAAGGTAATCGTCACGTCTGCCATGCGGGCAGTGAGGACCAACAGACGACGCTGGGCGGCCCCAGCAGAGCGCAGCCAGGGCTCACTCTCCTGGTGTGTGTGGGTGGCCCATCTGACCCTCGGGAGGCTGGGAGACGGGCCGGGATCACATGGCAAAGAAATTGTGGCACCAGGAAAATTCAGGTGAGCCCCAATGCCAGGCCGTCCCCCACCCGCCAGGCAGAACACGCTGCGGCCTGAGACCCAGCCTGCCAGGCTGGGCAGCGAGGCCCAGGCCGACTCCGGCACAGGATCCCCGGCAGGGAAGCAGGGGGAGCGCAGGGCTCCGGAAGGGAAGCTCATGTTTTTGAGCTTCTCCCTCTTCCTGTTTACCCATCCCCTCAATCCTGAGGCTCCCGTAGCTGTTTGTTCAGGGAAAGTCTTGCCAAGAGGGACATCCTGCCTGTGGCCGCCCCTGCCGGGCTGCCCTGCCAGCCTCGTGCTGGGGGCGCCGAGGCCCACCTCCCTGCAAACCCCAGTCCAGCCCAGGACGCTGACGCATGAGGGGCTTTCCACAGAAGCTGGCCCAGGCAGGGCACCCGGACCCGGGAAGATGGGCACACTGCTACTGTCTCAGCGCCCATGAGCTCCACGCTCACGCCGAGAAAAAGTGACATGAAGGATCCCAGGGACGACTCCAAGCCTGGTGCTGAGGGAAGAGCCGACCCTGTGCTGGGTCAGGAACTGCAGCCAAGGCATGCAGTCAGGCAGACTGGCATCCAAGTCTGGCTCACCAATGACCTGCTGTGTGACGGTGGCCAAGTTATGAACTTCTCTGAGCCTGATTCCCTTATCTGTAAAACACGGATGAGGATAACACCTACCTCACAGGGTGTTTTAGTCAGCTTTTTCGCTGCTGTAACTAAAAGATCCGACCAGAACAATTATACAGAAGGAAAAGTTTGCATGAGGTCTTAGTCCATGGGAGGACTAAGGCTCCATTCCTCGGGGCTTCAGGTGAGGCTGAATATCATGGTGGAAGAGTGTGGCAGAAGGAAGTGGCTCACATGGTGATCAGGAGGCAGAGAGACTCATACAAATATCTACCCAAAGCCACGCCCCAGTTCCCACCTCCTCCAGCCACACCTACCTCTCCAGTGACCACTCAGCCAATCCCACCAGGGACTAACTCGCCGATTGCATCAGGACTCTCACAACCCAGTCATTTCTCTTGCATTGTCTCCCACCTGAGCTTTTGGGGGACACCTCACATCCAAACCCTAACATAGGGGCATGGCAAAGACTACAGGGGACAACGGAGGGAAAGGGCCAGTGCCCAGTAAACGTCAGCACCCCTCCCACCAAGCCGACCCCTCGCTCGGGCCTGAAATGTGAGACGCCTTCCAAAGAACAACAGCCCCACAGAGGAAGGCAGGCTGCAGGGGCCACACCAGGGAAGACTCTGGGACATTCTGCTGAGTGCGTGATGCACGAGACTCAGAAGAACACACACGGTGTGAGACACGTGAGCCTGAACACGAGATGAGGTCCCCAGAGTGCTGAGTGCCACAGACTGAATGAGGGTGTGGCCAGGGGCCAGTCACGCTATAATGTAAAGACCCTTAATGCACCAATTAAATGTGAATTTTAGCCGGGTGTGGTGGCGCACGCCTGTAATCCAAGCGACTCCAGAGGCTGAGTCAAGAGGATCACGAGTTCAAAGCCAGCCTCAACAACTTAGTGAGGCCCTAAGCAACTCAGTGAGACCCTGTCTCTAAATAAAATACAGAATAGGGCTGGGATATGGCTCAGTGGCCAAGTGTCCCTGAGTTCAATCCCTGGTTCCAATAAAAAATAAATAAATAAATGTGAATTTTATATATTTTACACATAATAATAAATTAAGGTCTCATTTTAGAACTCTTTTTGTGATGCCCGTGCTCATGCCGGTCTCCACCCCTGGAGAGTCCAGGGCTCAGGTGCGAAAGAGGGGAGAAGGGCCAAGGGCACCCAGCAGGGGGCCGGCAAGGCAGGAGAGCCATGTGGGAGCCGGGAGGGAGACCCAGAGCTGCCTGGGGGCTTGGTGAGGAGGCGGCCCTGGACCAAGCGGACAGCAGCCAAGCCCATGCCCAGGTCCAAGGCAGCCCCCTGCACCCCTGCCCAACAGGGGCACAGCTGAGCGGCTGGCAGGCCCCGCTCGGACCTCACACACCTGCACACCCAGGGCCCCAGGCCAAAGACACCGGCCAGCCTGTCCTGCTGTGCCTGGCCATCCCCCAGCACCATGCCCGACAGACGCAGTACCTCCTCATCCTCCCAGCACCCACCAGGGAAGGCAAACCGCAGTGTGGACATCTTCTCTGGCCCGGGAGAAGGGACAGATGCAGGGGAGTGAGGAAGAGGAAACTGCAACTTAGCAGGCACACCGAGGGCCACAAGACCTGGGAGCACGGCCCTGCGAGCCCACCCCACCCCCAGCTGGAACCCCAGGTCTGAGGCAGCAACCAGGTGGGTGAGCCTGGACAGGCTGAGCGTCACTCTGGGCCACCATGTGACCTTGGGAGAGTCACTTCCTCTCTCAGAGGACCTGGAATCCTTCCGTTTTTATCTTCTTAGTAGGATGAGAAGTCCACCCACAGCCCAGGAATGCACCCGGCCTGCATCCTAGGGAAGACTCCAGTTCATCAGAAGACACGAATTACCCTAAATGAGAAGCAAGGCCCAGGTCCACTCACGGGAGGAAAAATGAACAATCTGCAGTGTAGCTTGAGCCTCCCTGATCTAAAAATCCAAACTCCAAAATGCTTCTAATCCAAAACTTTATTTTTTTGGTGCTGGGGATTGAGCCCAGATGCACTTAACCACTGAGCCACATCACCAGCCCTTTTTTATTTTTTGTTTTAGACAGGGTCTTGCCGAATTGCTTAGCACCTCACTCAGTAGCTGAGGCTGGTCTGGAACTTGAGACCTTCTTGTCTCAGCCTCCCAGCTCACTGGGATGACAGGTGTGCGCCACCACACCCAGCTCAAATCTAAAAGTTCCTGAGCATTGACGTGAGTTCACAAGTGGAAAATTCCACAGCTGATCTCATGTGACAGGCTGCAGTCAAAATGCAGGTGCATAAAAATACTTCCCAGGCTGGGGATATAGCTCAGTGGGTAGAGTGCCTGCCTCACATGCACAAGGCCCTGGGTTCAATCCCCAGCACCACACAAAAAAAAAAAAAGAAAGAAAAAAAAACTTCCCACTATGTGTACAACAAATATGTGAAATACAAGTGAATTTCATGTTTAGATTTGATTCCCATCCCCAAGGTGTATGCAAATTTTTTTTAATCTAAAATCTGAAATACTTCAAATGCTTCAAATCTAAAACTTTTTATTTATTTGGCACCAGGGATCGAACCCAGGGGCAGAATAGAAACACCGAGTCCCAAGCAGTTCAGATGAGGGGTACTGGAGCTATGCATGTGGCAAGGGAGCACTACACAGCAATGAAAAGGAACAGACTGCTGACATCTGCAGCCACATGGGTGTGCCAAGCTGATGGGCAGTGAAAGAAGCCAGATTAAAACAACCCATTCAATTAGCCCATTCACACAAAGTCCAAGGACAAGCAGGTCTGTTCCTTAGGAAGGAGGTCAGAGAGTGGCCACTGTGGGGTGAACAGTTGGGGAACAGACTGTGGAAGGGGCACCAGAGAACCTTCTGGGCTACTGGAAACGCTCTACAAGGCGATCTGGATGAGGGTTTGGCAGATGACACACCTACAACAATTCATCAAGCCTTGTCCTGATTCACAACCTGTACATTACATCTCAATTAACAAAACAAAACAGAAACAGCTGAAACCCCTGCCCCGCCTTCTCTGAGGCGGGCAGTGAAGTGATTCTGGGGAGCCATGCTCAGCAAGGCCCTGGCACAGGTGGTGGCTAAGAGCAGGGCTTGGACTCAGAGCGACCAGGGCTCAAATCGAATAGGCCTCTGCCTAGATATGGGCCCCTCCCCCTTTTTGGTTTTGTTGTTATTGTTCACCAGATTTTTAAAATTACATAAGTTATCTGCACTTACTGTCACAAGTCAAAGATCTATAAAGGAAAGGTTTACACCCTTCCCATCGCCTCCAAGCCACTTCTTAGGCTTCCTTCTACACCCTTTTTTAAATAAAAGAACAAAAGGGCCAGCAGCTAGGGAGGCTGAGGCAGGAGGATAGCCAGTTCAAAGCCAGCCTCAGCAACTCAGCAGGGCCCTAAGCAACTCACTGAGACCCTGTCTCTAAATAAAATATAAAAAAGGGATGGGGATGTGGCTCAGTGGTTAAGCGCCCCTGGGTTGAATCCCTGGTACCAAAATAATAATTAATAAATAATAATAATAATAATAATGAAGAGGAGGAAGAGGAGGAGGAGGAGGAGGAGGAACACCTCTCTGGACCAATACAGGTAACCCCAACCAGGTCTTCCAATGGCAGGCCATTCACTGTACCCCACTCATTCAACGAACACCTACTAAGTTATCAATCGGGTCAAAGTGCCAGGCATGGTCCTGCCCGGCCCCTCAAGCCAGCAGACAGGCCAACAGGAAAGGCGGAAAGAGGACTCAGTCACCGACACGCCGCGCTGGGAGGAGGCCCGCCCCAGCCGGGAGAGCGAGGGAACACGCGAGGGTGGGCCAAGGGAGCGCTGCGCCGCGGAGCCCCGAGGGCCGAGCGTGAAGCCGCGCGCAGGCAGAGGGCGCAGCGCCGCGACTGCCCCACGGACACAGGACCAGCGCTGAGAGCTGAGCGCGCCGCGGCCGGGCGGCTGCACCTCCTCAGGACGCGCCGCCAACGCGGGCGCTCGCACGCTGCTCCGCTAGGGGCTCGGTAACCAGCCAAAGGCTGCGGAGCTTGGCTGTCGGCAGGGAGGAGGGGCCGGTTCCCCACCCCCTGTGTCCTCCTCCGGAGGGAGGACCATCCCTTTCCCACAGGATGCTGGGGGTTCAGCTGAGAAACCGGCTAACCTGCTGAGCCCAGAGCCCAGAGCCCAGCGCAGAGCGAGCGCTCAGCAAAGGAGTGGGTGGGAGCCGCCGCCACCATTTCTTTCTTTTTGGTGGTGGTTGTGCTCGGGATGGAACCCAGGGCCTCTCAGCACGTCTTAGGTCAGCACTCTACCACTAAGCTACAACCCCAGCCCTTTTTGAGACGGGGTCTCATAAAGTTCCTGAGACTGGCCTCGGACTCATGATCCTCTTGCCGCAGCCTCCAGAGCCGGGGTTATGCCAGGTGTGCGTCACCATGCCCCGCTTGTCACCAGCATTTCTAACAAATGCCAGGAGGTAACTGACAATTCCACAATCCCTATGCAAACAAGGGGCACTTCCTAAGGGGAGCCTGGACAGCTCAAGCTCTCAAGGTTGGCACAGGTGGTGTTCCAGGAGCAGCGACCCGGGAAGGGAGGAGAGGGCAACACGGCTAGCAAGAGATTGCTGGACAGGAGTCAAGAGACGGGTGCCCTCATCTGCACGATGAGCTAAACCATTCCCTCTGTGCAGCCACTGTATACACATTCGTGAGGCGCCTACTATGTGTGAAGCTCTATTCTAGAAGCTGGCAACAGAAAACAAAAGGCCTGCCTCATGCATGCTAGCAGGAGACACACAATAAACTACACAAATTCACAGCACACCTAGTGTATAGGAAGTGTAGGAGCTGGGCGCCATGGTGCACGCCTGTAATCCCAGCAGCTCGGGAGGCTGAGGCAGGAGGATCAAGTTCAAAGCCAGCCTCAGCAACTTAGACCCTCAGCAACTCAATGAGACCCTGTCTCTAAATAAAATACAAAATAGGGCTGGGGATGTGGCTCAGTGGTGGAGTGCCCCTGGGTTCAATCCCCAGTACCAAAAAATAAATAAATAAATAAATAAATAAATAAATAAATAAATAATAAAATAAAATAAAATAAAATAAAATAAAATAAAATAAAATACAAAACCGGGCTGGGGGTGTGGCTAGGCACCCCTCCGTTCAATCACTGGTACACACACACACACAAAATAGGTACAGGGTAAAGATGTGGAATCTTAGGATATCCAAAGGAGGCCTCACATTTGAGAAAACATCTGCAGAAAGCGATATGGTAACCCACGGGGCACTCCAGGTGAAAGGGACAGTCCAGGCGCAGGTCCTGAGGTGGGTGTTCCTGCATATGGAAGGGGCCATGAAGCAGCCGGTATGAATGTGAGTCTGGGTGTTGGGTGGGGTGTTCTGGAAGCCACTGGACAGACACCAGCTTACCCACCAAATGAACAGGGAGCTCCTGGGAGGGCTTTGTCCCGAGAAATGCCTGATCTGACCCTTCCATTCTAACAGGATCAACCCAGCCGCTGGGTTACAAGAGGGGGAGGGACCAGGGCACAAGCCAGCAGAGCTATTCAGCACCTACTGCAATAATGCAGGTGGCCCTGGGTGCTGGGGTCAACACTGAAGACAGGCTTATGGGACCTCCTGATCCCACAATGCTGAAGTCAAAAGAAACAGAGGAGTGGGTGCAGTGGCCCACGCCTGTAATCCCAGCACCTGGGAGGCTGAGGCAGGAGGATCAAGAGTTCAAAGCCAGCCTCAGCAACTTAGCGAGGCCTAAGCA
>JAJEJO010000688.1:393674-420356 GCA_020662805.1 Glaucomys volans | reverse complement strand
AACCACATCCCCAGCCCTATTTTGTATTTTATTTAGAGACAGGGTCTCACTCAGTTGCTTAGGGTCTCGCTAAGTTGCTGAGGCTGGCTTTGAACTCGCGATCCTCCTGACTCAGCCTCCCAAGTCACTTGGATTACAGGCGTGCGCCACCAAGCCCGGCTACCACCGCCATCTAATTTCACCGCCATCAAACGCAAAAAGTAAAACTGAGAACACAGGACCCAGCAAACTCATGCCCGAGCATATGCCCAAGAGCACCAAAAACAAGCACCCAAATACTAACATGCGGATTTCACCTGCTCTGAACAGCCAAAAGGCAGAAAGAACACCAGTGTCCAGAGACTGGTCAAGAATGAGAGAAATAGGATCTATCCACACAGTGGGCAGTCAAGGTCCACAAAAAGGAGTGGCGTCCTGATACATGCTACTACCGTGTGGCTGAATCTTGGAAACATCAAGCCAAGTGAAAAAGTCACACATGAGCCAGTCCCAGTGGTACACATCCATAATCCCAGCACCCTGGGAGGCTGAGGCAAGAGGGTCCCAGTTTGAGTTTAAGGCCAGCCTCAGCAACTTAGCAAGGCTTTAAGCAACTTAGGGAGACCCTGTCTCGAAATAAAAAATAAAAAGGGTTGGGGATGTGGCTCAGTGGTAAAGCACCCCTAGGTTCAATTCCCAATTAAAAAAAAAAAAATCACATATATGATTTCATAGGTAAATCCACAGAGACAATGCAAAACAGGGATTGCTAGGGGTGGGCACTGGCTGATGGCGTGACCGCTTGGCATGGGGTTTTCCTTTGGTGTTTCAGAACTAGACAGAAGTCATAGTTGCCCAACACGAAGAGTATATTAAAAGGGCTGGGTTGTGGCTCAGTGGCAGAGCACTTGCCTAGCATGTGTGAGGCACTGGGTTGATTCTCAGCAGCACATATGTATAAATAAATAAAGGTTCATCAACAACTAATAAAAATATTTTTTTACAAAAAAGGATGTATTAAAGGCCACTGGAGTATACACTTAAAAACATTTAATTTGGAGCTTGTCTATAACTGAGTGGTAGAGCTCATGCTTAATGTGGGCAAATCCTGGGTTCAACCCCAACACCCAAAAACTCCTTTATTTTTTTTTTTCGGTGCTGGGGATTGAACGCAGGGCCTTGTGCTTATGAGACAATCACTCTACCAGCTGAGCTATATCCCCATCCCCCAAAAACTCCTTTAAAAATAAAAATAAAGCCAGGTGTGGTGGCACACCCCTATAACCCCAGAGACTCAGGAGGCTGAGGCAGGAGGATTACAAGATCAAGGTAGCCTGGGCCACTGGTGAGATTCTATTGCAAAATAAAAACTAAAAAGGGTTAAGGGTGTATGTAGCTCAGTGGTAGAGCACCCTGGCTCAAATCCTTAATACTACAAAAAAATAAGATGCAATACAATAAAATAAAAATGCTTGCCAGGTGCGCACGCCTATAATCCCAGCTGCTCAGGAAGCTGAGACAGGGGGATCACTAGTTCAAAGCCAGCCTCAGCAACTTGGAGAGGCCCAGAGCAACTCAGTGAGACCCTGTCTCTACATAAACTACAAGAAGGGTTGGGGATGTGGCTCAGTGGTTAAGAGCCCTGAGTTCAATCCCTGGTACCCAAAAGGTGGGGGGGGGGGGGGGTATTTTTAAAAATAAGAATCTAAGCACCCTCAGGTCCCCTCCACTAGAAGCCACAGACAGGCCCGCCCTCCAGCAACAGGACTCCTGCCATGAGGCTGGAGCACCCGCGAACTGCCTAGGTAAAAGGGGCTAGGCAGGCATCCCCCGCCACCCCCGGGCGTCCCGAAAGTAACTCAGCACAAGTTACTCTTGCCCTTGCAGAGTCAGTCCGACTCCTCTGCAGACCCAACGAACCGGGCTCTCCCGGGGCCTGTTCCTTCCAGTGACACTGCGGAGACAGGAAGAGGAAGCCCCTGCCGCTGGCCGCTGGCTCAGGGGCAGTGGATAAGCAAACAAGAGGGCATGTCCACCCAGACCCCAGCCACCAATTCACCAGTCCTCAGGACAGGTCACCAGAGTGGCTAGTTTGGACAGGTGGATGCCCTCTGTTCCAATGTCTCCCTCCAGAGATACCTGCTCCTGACACCTTCTCCCCCACAGCCTGACAGAGCCCCAGCTTGGGGCCAGAGGGACCTGGACACCTGACCACGAGCCCCAGGCTCCATCTCTGCACCCTGAGCACAGAGAAGGAGCCCCAGCATGTGTGTGCAAACCTCCAATTCCAGGGGGGTTCACTCCCCAAGACAACAGCCAAATAAAAAAAGCAAGTTCCACAGTCACTGCCAAGTGTGATCTCATTTATATGCTAATATCAAAAATGACACACATTCAGGTAGTGGGACAGGAAAAAATACCAAGGGCTAGTGGACAAACTGCTGATGGCATGCCCTTTGGGAGAAGAAGGCAGTGGACACTGGAAAGGGGAGCCCCACATTCTATTTTGTCTTCCTGAAGCTGCAACTTGAATCTTTTATAAAGATAATTATTTTACAGGTTTTTTTTAAGTTGTTGATGGACCTTTATTTTATTCATTTATTTATATGTGGTGTTGAGGATCAAATCCAGTGCCTCACACATGCTAAGCAAGTGCTCTACCACTGAGCCACAACCCCAGCCCCTTATTTTAGAGTTTTAACATAATAATTCCACACACTGGAATATTACTCAGCAATAAAAAAATGAATGGAGACACAACCAGGGAACAATGTGGACATACTAAACGCCACCAAACTGTATGCTTTAAAACAGTTAATTTTGCCAGGTGTGGTAGTGCATGTCTATAATCCCAACTACTCAGGAGGCTGAGGCACGAGGATCCCCCAGTTCAAGGCCAGCTTCAGCAACTTAGACCCTGTCTCAAATTTAAAATTCTTTAAAAGAGGAGTGGGAAAGCTGGGGTATTGCTCAATGCTAGAGCATCCCTGGGTTCAACCCCCAGTACCACCACCAAAAAAAAAAAAATACATAAAATAAAATGGCTAATTTTATGTGAAGTAAATTTTACCCTGATTTAAAAAAAAAAAAATTACGACAGGCAGGGAAAAATTATTATGCCCATTTTACAGATGAGAAAATTGGGTTCAGAGAGGGCAGCCTGCTCAGAGTCTCATAGAGATCTGCTCCCAAGGGTTCTGCAACTCTGGGGCACCATCTCCAGTGAGGTCCTTCTCTCTGGGGCCACTGCAGTCCAGAGCTTCCCAACAGGCCTTGGAGTGACCCCGCAGGGCCATATCTGTAGGAGCCTCCAAGGGGCAGGCTGCCCTTGAGGGGCAGGAAGT
This sequence comes from Glaucomys volans, assembly GCA_020662805.1. NCBI lineage: Eukaryota > Metazoa > Chordata > Mammalia > Rodentia > Sciuridae > Glaucomys > Glaucomys volans. The sequence continues at coordinate 417,033 of JAJEJO010000688.1, read as the reverse complement.
GAACCCATGAGGACAGGGATACCACCACCCTCAGGGTCTTCCAGCCCTGCCAATCAGAGTCCCGGGGCTCTGATGGAGGGCTGCCCCGGGGTGGGTCAATGCCAACTTTAGAAGTGGCAGTGAGAAGGGACATATCCATTAAGCTCTGTGCGACAGCAGGAGAGTCAATTCCTTCACAAGGTTCTCCAGTTCCAAGAAAAGAAAAGGGGAAGATAAGTTTCCCTCCATGCTTTCCAAAGGGAATCTTCCAGAATGATCAAGTGTCCTCCACTCTAGGACGAGGCAGTGGGACAGCACAGCCTTCAGGTGGACAGGGCCTGGGCTCAGCAAGATGCAGAGCCTGGTGAGGTCCCAGTCTCTTGGCAGCAAGACCATCTCCCAGGGGGGCCCTCAGCCCTGCCAGCATGGCTCCTCCCTCCTGAACTCCAGAAAGCCCACAGGTCTGCAGGAACACACCCTTCTCCCCAGCCCTGGAGTCTGCCAAGGTGAGGGAAGGCTCCCCGTGCAGAAAGCTCACAGGGGCGGGGAAGGCAGGCCCAGGTGCTTCGAGGATTTCCTGCAACTGAGCCGCTGCAGCTCAGCTCCAGGGGGTGCCCAGCGAGCAGCAGCACTCTGACTCTGAGAGTCACGGGCATGGGGGTCACTGCACGCACAAGGTCCTGTAACCACAGGGTACAGCCAGTCCCCGGGGAAAATGCTGGCCTTCCTTCAAGCCCCCATGAGACACCAGCCCCCTGGCCAACGCAGGCACACAAGCAGCAGGGACGCCAAGGCCATGGGGCAGCAGTAGAGGTGACATAATGTACGTATGCACTGAGCTCACCTCCCAGCAGGGGCTGAGTCTGACTCACCCCTGGGCCCCCTGTGCCTCATACTCAACCCAGGGCCAAGGACCCCAAATCAAGATGCCGTCAGTCTCTTTCCCCATATGGCACCACACAAGCTGTCCTAGTCCCTCAGCGTCACAGGTCTCCCCTCTGCTGAGAAAATATTAATCACGCCAATAACTGCAGCACCGAGGGCTGGGGCCATCGCTCAGTAGCTGAGCACTTGTCACACGTGCGTGAGGCTCTGGGTTCAATTCCCGGTACTGCCAAAACACTACCAAAACAATCCTAACAGCCACCGCTGCAGCACCTACCGCCTGAGCCGCAGGAAGCCAGGCCTCTCTACATACTACCTCCTTTCATTCTTCCCACAGTCCTCTAAGGGAATCCCTATCAGGCACAGAGAGGTTGTTTTTGTCCCAAGGCCACACAGCTAGTGAGAGAAGGTGCAGGACCTCAGACCCTGCTGGTAAGCCAGTGTTCTTTTTTTTTTCTTCCAGTTGTAGATGGACACAATACCTTTATTTTATTTATTTTTATGCGGTGCTGAGGATGGAACCCCGTGCCTCACACACGCTAGGCAGGCGCTCTACCACTGAGCCCAGCCCCTGCCCCTCAGCCAGGCTTCTTAAATCACTACAGGTGTCTCGTGGGTAGGAGACGGTGGGGGCCCAGTTGTCAGGACAAGTTCCGTGGTTCCTTGGACATAATATCCCCACGGCCGAAGGCCTAGGAAGGGAAACCGAGTCCCCTCCAGCTGTCTGCACTCCCCACTCCCAGGCCCCTCCCAGTGTCCGAGCTGTGCCACAGCCTGAAGCCCTGTGGCCTGGGACGGAGGCCCTGCTGGGAGCCTGGAGGCATGATTGGGGCTATTCTTAGCACACACTGGCTCCCCTCCCAGACGCCCAGCAGGCGCAGGCCCAAGCTTCCACACGCCCAGCCTGCCATTTCCTGACCCTGTGCGGAGGTCCCCTGGGCTAAGGAGGGGCTGGTGGACCGGGAGTGAGGACAAGGCACACCAGCTTTCAGATGAGAAGTGCTAAGTGAGCAGCCTCCTCAGCCTGCCCCAGGCCTGGGCCACGTCCCCAGGGCTCCGGCCACCGAGGGAGCCGCTGGGGAGGCTCCCATCCAACACCTCCACCCCATCTTGCCTGGGTTCCACTGCCTCCATCTCATTTTCTCCCATTTAACCCTCTAACATCTCCAGGGGGTGGGGTTTCTGGCCCCACTATAAAGATGAGGCAACTGAGACCTTAAGTAGCTTGCCGAAGGTCACACACGCAATTAGTGGCAAACCGCATCCAGAAGCCGAGCCAGCTCCCGGCTGCCAGGTTGGACAGAGGAGACGTGACCCCAGCCAGAGGGAGGGAACGCTGGCCCTGTCCTCACCCAGGTTTGGGGAGGAGTCCATATGGGGCAGGGAGCAGGCAGTGGCTCTCGTCACTGAGGCACCTGCATGTCTCCCTGCCTGAGACCTGCAGGCGTGGTTTCAGGAGGAAAATCCCAAGCCAGGTTCCTCCCTTACCCTGGGGGAGCAAGAACAGTTGAAGCACCGTACACAGGCAGGCAGCCTCACTTCAGGAGGCTCCCCCAGAGGCCCAGGGAAGATGAGAATCAAAGACTCAAGGAGGCCAGGCGCGGGGCACCCACCTGCAATCCCAACAACTCAGGAGGCTGAGGCAGGAGGATCGAGAGTTCAAAGCCAGCCTCAGCAACTTAGCAAGACCCTAAGCAACTCAGTGAGACCCTGTCTCTAAATAAAACATAAAAAGGCCTGGGGTTCAAGGCTCAAAGGTTAAGTTCCCCTGGATTCAATCCTGGTACCAAATAAATAAATAAAGATTCCAGGAGGAGCTACAGGTGCCCCAGGCAGGGACCCTGCCCTCAGGGAGTAGAAGGTCAACTGTCAATCACAGTAAAACAGGAAACTGAGCTTTTGGGGTCCTCAAATCCCAAAGTGGAAATTTAGAAATGAAGCCACCCCACAGAGCACCTGTCCCACAGTAGCACCCAAACAGGGCAACTCTGGGCACTGCGGCCACACAAAGAAACCGAAGCCTGAACTATGTGCACCTCCCACTGCACCTCAGCGCCTCCACTGTAAGACTTGGGTCTGCACCCTCAGGTGCTCCCCTGGGAGCACAGCTGACTCCACATCTGCCAAGGTCCTTGAGCCACTTGCATGTGTCCCTGTGTCTTGCGTCCACAAATACCGACTCCCATGCATGTCTGTGCCCTGGCAGGCCCACCTACTGGTCAGGCCAGTGAGGTGTCTGCTTCCCAAGCAGGCAGATTCAAATCCCAGCAGTGGAGGACATGCAAGTATCTATGTCCCTAGGTTGCCTGTTCATCCCCCGGCCTTCCTGTGCCTGTCCTCCTGTCCATGTGTCCATTTCCTGTTTCTGAACCTAGGCAAGCGCACACATCCCGTGCCCACACAGGCGTCCCCACCTGTGCCTGGGAGACCCAGGTCTGTGTGTACCAACTGTTTGAGGTGGGTGGATACGTTCACTAAGTTACCATAGGGCTGGCCAAAGGCTTAGGGTGAGCTCAGCAACCCCCATTCCCAGAACAGTGCCCAAGACCAGGGGCACACACACACTACCACCTCCGCAGAGTGTTCCGGAAAAGCAGATACCTGCCAGGAATGATGGGGGTGGGGGGGTGCAGAACCCTAGATGCAGCAGAACGAAGGTGAGGTCATGGCTGCCCAGGCCCCATCCTGCCCATGCCAACACCAGGGAAGGAGAAGGCACACTGACACACCACGAGCTCCTCCTTGGGGCCTGTCTGCACTCACCGGAAACCAAGTCTGGCCCAGAGCCTCCCAGCCTCCCAATCTCCCCCAGCCCCCAGCAAAGGAGGCTCCTCAGAAAGGAAGTGAGGACTTCCTCCGGTGTACCTCTGAACCTCCCATACGGCTGGTTCTAACCCCAAACCTCAGGAGCCCCAGGGCAACCAAGAGAGCCCTGAGCTCAGCCTGATTGGAGAAACCAACTGGGTTTCTAGACCCCAAAACAAAATCTCGGAATGAGGATGGGGCATAAATAGACCAAAGGACCTCCCCAACACTCTCACTACTCCCTGTCCCAGGGGTGGCAGGAGGTCCTGACTACCAGCAGGTACTAAAGAAGGGAGTATGTCCCAGGAACACCAAGGCACATGTGCATGGCTGCCTGAGAACAGCCCACACCCCAGCGATCCTGTAGCCTGTATCACACCGGGAGCCATTACCAGTGTAGGCCTCTTGGCATTTCCACTGTTATTGTCCAGGACTGGTATCGAAACTGTGTCAGAGAACTTTCTGTGTACTTATGACTAGTCTTCCCAGATCCTCCCACCACCCACACCCTCCCCAGCATGGCCCAGAGCCTGACGCCTAACAGGTGCTGGGTCACTGGGTTCAAACTGCTCTGCAGAGAGCCCACGAGGTGGTGCCTGGACCTCTGGTTGGGAGAGCAGAGATGCCCAGAAGCCTCCTGAGGCACGGAGGCATTTCCTCTGTCTCTGACTGCCCAAGACGACCAACCATCCTGGCCAACTGAAGGGGCGCCAATCATGGTGGCCACTTTAAGGAGCCCATTCACCACGCTCCTTCTGGCACTTCAGGAAAACTCTCGGAAGTTGAAAATGGACCCTCCTAGGAGACCCAGGCCCACACAGGAAGCCGGCCAGACCGAGCCAAGAATCAAAGCCTGTGCCCTAAGGACTCTGCCCCTGTCCGCGGATCTCAAAGCCCCTGGAGATGAGTGGGGGATCCATCTCTGGATATGAGACGGCTTCTCCCCAAAACATCTCAGGACGCTCAGCTCGCGTGCTCCCGGGCCAAGCAATGAAAAGCAGAGGTGTCGCCAGGCTACAGCGACCCCAGTCGGAGGGAAACCTCGGGACAGGGGTTAGCCCAGTGACCTAGTACAAAACGATCGCTCTTTAGTACGACTGGTCCCGTCTGCCTCCGAGGCACCATTCCGCGGGGCTGGGGTGCGGGCCCAGGACCCCTCCTCTCCTGGGGTGGGTGGTCGGAGCAGCCCGGGGCCCGGGTGGGGGCGCGGAGGACCCGCGGATCTGCCTCCCGTCGCCAGCCCCCGGCCCCGACGCGCAGCTACCTGCCAGCCCGCAGCTCCGGGGGGCATCCGTGCTCCTGCGGCCGGCTCGCTGCGCCCGGTTGGCGGGCGCGGAGTCAGGCAGCGGCGGGGCGCGCCCGGCGCGGGCTCCGGCTCGCTCCTCCCAACTTCCCTGGCCCATCCGTGGGCCGAGGAGGCTCCCGAGGGCAGGCCGGGCCGACCAGGCGAGGCCAGGAGAGCCGGGTCCGCGTCGCCAGCGGAGAAGCAGCGCGCCAGGGCCAGTGCGCGCGGCGCGGCTCCCAGCGCCCGCGTCCCCCACGCCGAGGGGCGGACCCGGCGGGCCGCCAATCACCGCACCCGCAGTCGCCCGGCCGGCTGGAGCCCGGGCCCCTCCGCTGAGGGGGCGGGGGGCTCGGATTTAAAGACACACTCACCCGAGCCAGGTCGCGGTTGGCATCCCAAAGGCGCGACTCCCGGGCGGGCGAGGAGCCGCGGGCCCCACCTTCCCCGGCCGGCTTCCTCCCTCCGCCCGCCCACCCTCGGCGAGGAGGAAAAGTTTGGGGCGGGGGAGTCTGCCCGGGAAGCCAGTTCCTCTTCCCGAGTCTGCAGCGCGATTCGTTCTGGAAGATACCCAAGCCCGACATACAGCCTCCCTGGCTCTGGGAGAATAGCAAACGCGGCCGGCGCCACACCCCCTCGAAGACTCCAGCTCCCCGGGAGATAGGCGGGTCCGGGCTTCCGTCACCCCTCTCTGCTTTTTTAAAGTCAGGCCGAGCCTCGGCAGAACCGAGACCAGCATCTGGGCTACAGAACCAGCCTTGCTGTGCGGTGCGACCTGAGCTAGGTGCTTGCCCTCTCTGTGCTTCAACCTCTCCAGGTTTCTAAGGATGAACACATAAAGAGCAAACTGTGGGCTCAACGGTGGTTTTCTCCTAAGCACTGGATTCTCAGGGGAAGACGCCCCCAACCCCTAGAAGCGAAAGAGGTGCAGGAATTTTGGAAAGGAAGGAATCCTCTGCCTCCCACTCCAAACGCCTCCAAATGCTGTGCTCCAGGGACCCGGAGCGACCTGCCACGCCGCTGGGCCCACCTGGATGACCCCTGGGCCCAGGCTGGCTCTAAGCTCGCAAGCCCTCACGGGCACCCACGTGCGTTCACTCTCACCACCGCTTCCTCTCTGGGAGTCGGCTTTGTGGCTTTTGTTGAGTCACTTCCTCCCTCACTCTGCTGCGCACTGGGGAAGTCCTTCTTCCTCACCTGTCACTACCTGTCTCACCCCCAATCAGAGCTGGAGGGGGAGTGGGGACAGCCCAGGACTAAGATAGCACAGGCCCTGCCTCTGTCCAAAGTCAAGCCCTGGAACTCAGGGGTGGGGGGACCAGCCCTGGGTGCAGGATGGTCTTACCAGACCCCCAGCACCTAGGACTCCAGGACTCCCCTGGCTGACTTTAAAAGCTAAATACTTTTATGATCCCTGTTTTAATGGATGAGGAAACAAGCCAGGGACGACTTGACCTCAGCTCAGGCCTTCTCCAGTACAAGAGGCGGCGAGAGGCAGAGAAAGCCCAGGAGTGGCCTCGAGAGGAAGACCTGACCTTCAGGGTCCAGCAGAGCTGGGCTCAGATTGGCTCACAGTTCATCACTGTGCCATCTGGGGAAAGTATATAAACTCTGATCTCCAGGGTCTTCACCCGTAAGATGGCTCCATCCTCCTTCAGAGAGGTGTTCAAGGAGCTAGTGAGCTGGGCACCTGACGTCCAGGTGCAGTGTGTGGTGCATGGTAGGACTCCACCCTTGAGCATGGTTCCCTTCCTTCCTCTTGGAAGGAAGCTCCACATCCCATCTCAGATCCCCCAACTGACCCCCTGCCATCCTGAAGGTGCATTCCAGGACAATGTGCCCCGCATGGCCAGGACTGAGGTGGGATCATGCATGCACACAAGCACACACACATGCACACTCTCTGCATAAACACATACACACACAACAGCACACACATGCACATATACAAATGTGCATATGCAAACACACCCACACCGTGCACCCCCCACCCCACCCCACCCCCCACCCCACACCCTCCTGCAGACCTTGGGGCCTGTGGCTGTTTGTTTCCCTGGACTGGGCTCCTGAAGGATAAAAGCACCTCTGACCTGCCTTTTGGTCCCCTGCATATGCCTGGAGCATTTTCATTCATTTGTATTCACCATGCACACAGTAGGCATTCTTGTTCAACCCAGCAGAAAAGTCCAGGGCAGAGATATCCTCAGGAAAGCCAGCAATCTCAGGTCTTCTGGTTCCAACAGACAGCCTGAAGGCTCAGCTGATAGGCCCCAGGAGCAGGGACAGGTCACAGATGGCATCCAAACCACACTGCCAGCCTTCCCAGCACCACCACCCCCAGCTCCCCAGCGCCTTCCAAGTAAGTCACTGCTCAGAGCAGCAAGATCTGCGACCCTGGCGGTGGGGCTGGGGCAGAGTGGAAAGCTTCAGGACCAGATCCCCACCCTGGGCCTGAATGCTGGGGGAGAGAGGAGCGCAGCTGCAGGAGCAGTGGGAATGTTCCCGGTGGGCATGTGATGGGACAGTCCTACTCGCTTCCGCAGGGGTTCGGGATAATGTGAACTCTGTCCTCTCTTCTGGCCCCAAACAAAAAGGGAGACGCAGTCGAGCCAATCTGAGCCTCTCAAACTGTAGCAGCAGCTCCTGGGAAGCCAAGGGCTCGGAGCGAGTCCCAAACCCCAAGAAAGGACTGGGGGTTCCAGAGCAGGACCACAGAGAGCAGAGCGCTCAGGATCTACTCACCTGACCAGTGCCACCCCCACCCCCCATGCACAGCACTGAGACACACGCGCCCTGTGGGGAGCTCTGTGCAGAGGTGTGCTTGTGTCAAGTGTGTGCACACACCTGTGCTTGTGTGCACACTCATGTGCAGGGGTGTGAACAGGGACTGAACATTTGTGCAAGGGTTCAATGGGAGTGGTGTGGATACGTGAGTGAACGTGTGTGTGTGTGTGTAGCACACACAAAGCAGCCCACTGCCACTGCAAAGAGTGAGGGGGCTGGGCATGGGGCACAGTGACAGAGCCCTTGCCCCATGCACCAGGTCCTGGGTTCTAGTAGAGCAAAAAAAAAAAAAAAAACAAGAAAAAATAGGAATTTCTAGTTCTCAGGCTTCCAGGAGTCCCCTCAGCCCAAGCAAGGTGCTGTTGCTCTTACGGAGAGCTCCCAGGCTCAGTCCTTTGGCAGAAACACAAGCTGTGGAACTCCAGATTCCCTCGAGGGATCACTCAAGCTGAGAGCTGTCTTTTGACAGGCGCAGATGATTCTCAGGAAGACAGGGGCCGGGTTCAAACCAGCAAAGAGGAGCCTTGAGCGAGACAAGAACCAGGGCCTACCGCTCTTCTCAGCCCCACTCCTCACCTTGCCTGCCAAAACTGGGGACACAGGCTCAAGGGCCAGAGCTGGCCTGCCTGTTCCCTGTGACACAGTACCGCTGAGGACAGAGACCCCGGGGCCCTCCAGGTAGGCATCTTTTTTTTTTTTTTCCTTTTTTTGTTTTTCTGGTACTGGGATTGAACCCAGGGGTGCTTATCCACTGAGCCACATCCCCAGCCCTTTTTATTAATATTTTATTTAGAGAGAGGGTCTCACTAAGTTGCTTAGGGCCTTGCTAAGTTGCTGAGGTTGGCCTTGAAACTTGCCATCCTCCTTCCTCAGCCTCCAGAGTTGCTGGGATTACAGGTGTGCACCACTGCCCAGCCTGAGCTGGGCCTGTTGTTTCCCCCTGAGCTCCAGTTAACTTGTCCCTGTCTACTGATTCCCACCCCAGACAGGCCCCCTGGCTGTCCTGATCATGGTCCCTTCCAGGGCCACTGCCCCAGCTCCAGGATCTAGTCCCATAGTTAATGTAGCCCCCTTTCTGCACTCAATCCGGGGGTGAAAGCTCCTGGCCTTGAGCTGAGCAGATGTGGGCCTGGATCCAGCCTCAGCAGCTTCCCTGCTGTGTTACCCTTACTCTACAAGTCGCCATACTTCCCCCAGGGTCTGGGATTCTGAAATGGCCTGAGGAGCAGTTCTGGCTTCCTGGGAATGTCTCCAGCGCTAGGGGGCGCCTGGCGCTCTGCCAGTCCCCCCGCTGGCAGCTGTTACTATTGCTGTTGTTGCCAGAGCTTACCAGGACCCAGCCCCAAACCTGCCAGGGCAAAGGGGTTTCTTCCTCCTCCTCCTCCTCCTTTTTTGGGTGCTGGGATTGAACCCAGGGCACCCTCCCACTGAGCCACATCCTCAGTCCTTCTTGTTTTTTATTTTGAGACAGTCTCCTTAAGTTGCCCAGGCTGGCCTGGAATTTGGGATCCTCCTGCCTCAGCCTCCCAAATGACTGGGATTACAGGCGTGGGCCACTGCACCTGGCTCCCCGAGGGGGTTACTTGAGACTGAGCTCAGGTCTCCTCCTCCAGGCAGTCCCCCCTGTCTGCTCTGGACTCCTCCCACTCACTTCCCGTGAGGCCCTGGAACCTGAATGGCCCGCCCAGCACAGGATGCATCAATAACCGCTCACCATTATCAGAAGGTTAGTCATTGCCTGTTCATTCGCTCCTTGGGACTAAGTTTAGGGATGGCGTCTCCCACCTCCCAAATTCACCCATAAAGTCCAAACTGTTCCCCCACCAAAAATTTTTTTTTTTTCATTTTTTGCAGTCCTGGGGATTGATAGCTGGGACTGCAGGCGTGTGTTACTGCTCCTGGCTTGAAGTTCCCGTTTTAGTTGAGTAGAGGAGGGAGGATATAAGAAGGGTCATGTCTTCCATCCCCACAGGACTGTTGAGTCCAGGACCTTCCCTGTAAGTGGGGGGCCTCACCCGACAAGCAAGCACTCACCCGTGCCCACGATCAGGGAGGTGTCCCAGGAGCTCTGCTCTGCTCCTGAGGACTGGGAGTTTGTTATATGAAGGCCCCTGGGAGGCTTGAGATGAAGCAGGTCAGCTTGAGAGGAAGTAGGTGCCATGCAAGGGCCCTGCCAACTCCACCACATGACATGGTTTGTCAGGTTTCTGCATCAGGCAGACCTGAGTTTCAGTTCAGTTTCTGCCATTTAGCTGTGCGACCTCAGGCAAGTCACTCAACCTCTCTGAGTCTGTTTTCACATCTATAAAATGGGAATAGTTATACCTACCTTGACCAGATTTTGAGATTAAATGAACTGATAAATGTAAAGCCCTTAACAAATAGCTGTCTGCAAGGAAGCTCAATACAGAACAATATTTGTGCTAATCATGAGCATCAGAAGGCTCGTCTCTGACGTACGATTCACCCCCCTACTTCCTCCCTCCCTCGCCAGCACTTGGTTTCCCCTTGGACCTTGCAGACAATGTCCCTCCCCCACTGCTGTCAGGAGGGAGGTCCAAGTGGCCTTCTGCTGGGTCTCACTGCAGAATCCCAGGCCCTGGACACCAAGGATAAAGAGGGGGTGAGAGGGACTGCCAAACCCTGCAGCGGGAGACCATCCATCGCTGAGTAAACAGGCTGTCACCCTTTCTCTCCCTTAAATAGCCCAGAGCTGCTGCCCAGCTGTCTCCAGGCAACCCCACCAGGCTCTCAAGGATGCCTCACTCTGACAGCACCACTTACGAAGATGCTGCAGGGGAGGTGGGGGCGGGGAGGGGTTCAGGGAGCCTCAGAGGTTGGGCCTGACACAGCCTCCCAGGGGCCTCCATGTGACAAGCTCCCAGTCCCCAGGAACTGCTCCTGGGGTGACACCTCCCTGATCGTGGGCACGGGTGAGTACTTGCTTGCCAGGAAGATTCCAGGGGCGGTTGAAGACCCTCAGACTTACAGGGAAGGTCCTGGACTCTGAGGCTTGTGAGGACTCTGTGAGGAGCCCATGCAGTACCTAGGAAGGGTCACTGACTGGGCCCGGCCTCACTGGCTGTGTTAACCCAGCCAGGCCACCACCCTCTCCGAGCCCCAAAAAACCTTAGTGCTAGAAGATGGCTTTGATGGGGGTGAGAAGGAAATGCCCACACTTTGGGGTGGAACGTGTCCAAATGACACACGAACCTCTGCCCCAGCAGTTCCATTTCAAGAAGTGGAGCCTGGCTGGGGCTGGTGGCGCATCATCTCAGCAACTTAGTGAGGCCACAAACAACTTGGTGAGACATCGTCTCAAAATAAATAAAATAAATAGAAAGGGCTGGGGATGTGGCTCAAGGTTCAATCCCCAGTGCCAAAAAAAAAAAAAAAAAGAGAGAGAGAGAGGGAGGGGGAGGAGGAGGAGGAAAAGTGGTGGAGTCTGGGGATGCACATGCATGTGTGCAAAATGACCACCGGGCAAGGCTACTCCGAGTTTTCTATGGTGAGCGATTGGAAAACCACAAGGTCTGTCCATCGAGAGATGATTGGCTGAAGTGTGGAGCCCCCAGAAACTAGAAATGCCACGCAGCTATTTTAAAACATAAGGCAGATGTACGTGGGCTGGTGGAAAATTATCTCTGCATAGTGTCAGGGTCTGGAGGTGGCCATGGAGGGACAGACAGGGTGGCGGTGTCCATGATAGATGGTGGAGTGCTGGAGGCCACCAAGGTGCCTGTCTCTAGGGAAACGGATAGTCACGTGGATTCCAACGAGGATCCTGCCTAACACACAGACGGTGGAGCAGCCCTGGAAACACCGTATCGGGGAGAAGAGCAATGCCTGCCGCAGGATCAGCCTCCCTGACCATTGGTGTAGAGAAAGCCACAGTTGGTTGGTTTTTGTTTTTGGTACCCGGGATTGAACCCAAGGGCACTCAACCACTGAACCACACTCCCAGCCCTTTCTTACATTTTATTTAGAGACAGGGTCTCACTGAGTTGCTTAGGGCCTCGCTAAGTTGCTGAGGCTGGCTTTGAACTCATGATCCTCCTGCCTCAGCCTCCAGAGCCACGGGGATCATAGCAGGTGACACCATGCCTGGCTTCACAATTGCTTTTAAAGGAGGGTAGGTATGGTAGGTGAAAACACTTGGCCCACACACCACCATGGGCACCCAGAAGGGGATGGGACGAAGGGAAAATATAATGGAAGAAAACAGCACAAGAGACAGAGCTCACATCAACGGGTAAGCATGTGCTCTGGAAAATTCTTTACTTTGCAACTAGGAAAGAAGGAAGCAAGGAGGGAGGGAGCCAGGAGAGAAAACACAGAACAGTCTGGCATATTCTAGTGCTCGACACCCCTGCTGCCTGGGGGATCTCACCTGGGAAGGGCTGGTCAGTGCCAGCAGAGAAGAGGGCCTGGGCCTCCGGCAGGAGCGCAGCTTCCCTGCGTAGCCCCAGCACATTTACTGTGTCTCCTTGTGGATGTTTTCTTCTTCTCCTTCTCCTTCTCAGTGGTACCAGGGATCAACCCAGGAGAGCTTTACCACTGAGCCACAGCCCCAGCCCTTTCTATTTTTTTTTTTTTTGCAGTGCTGGGGATTGAACCCAGGGCCTTGTGCTTGACAGGCAGGCACTCTACCAACTGAGCTACATCCCCAGTCCTCTATTTTTCATTTTGAGACAGTGTCTCACTAAGTTGCTTAGGGCCTCACTAAGTTACTGAGGTTGAACCTGAACTTGTTATGCTCTCACCTCAGCCTCCAGAGATGCTGGGATTACAGGCGTGGTCCACCACACTTGGCTCTATATTTAAATAATAAAAAAGTAAGTCCCCTAAGGGTACTGGCCACCTGCCTCTGCTTGACTATTCTCCATGACAAAGAATTCATTACCCAGCCCAATCTCTTTCTTTGTCCTCAGGATTGAAAACTAGTCTTCTCTGAGGGACAGATACTATCCCACCTTCCTTTGCAGGCACCCAACAGAGACAAAGGCTACTCCAAGTCACAGGAAAACTCCCAAGTTCATCTCTCATCGTCTTCAGAACAAACTCAGGCTGGGCACTGTGATGCATGCCTGTAATCCCAGCAACTCTGGAGGCTGAGGCAAGAGGATGGCCAGTTCAAGGCCAGCCTCAGCAATTTAAAGAGATGCTGTCTGAAAAATTAATGGGGCTGGGGATGCAACTTAAAGGTAGAGCACCTGCCTAGCATGTGGGAGCTCCTGGGTTCAATCTCCAGCACCATAAAATGAAACAAAACAATTTAGGAGCACAATGACAGGCTGGGGTTGTGGCAGAGGCAGAGCGCTTGCCTAGCATGTGGAGGCACAGGGTTCGATCCTCAGCACCACATAAGTAAATAAATAAATAAAGGCATTACATCCATCTACCACTAAAATATTTTTTTTTTAAACAAGAAGCACAATGACATGCAACGTACAGGCTGGAGGTCATCAAGGCTCTGCTGGAAGCCCCCTCCACGCACCCCAGGCCCACTGAGACAGTCATTTATGGTCCTGCAGTTAGGAGTAAATCTGGAGCCAGGATCAGACAGCTGTTCCCAGCCTGCCTGTGTGTGCACTTGGGTCACAGGCAGGAGCAGTTTGACGCCTAACCCCCGAGAAGATTTAAGCTAACTCCCCACCTATTATGGTTTGGATCAGGAATGTCCCCCAGGGCTTGGTCCCTGGCGCTGCAGTGCTCAGAAGTGGGGCTTTGGGGAAGGGATGGATGTGAGGGCTCTGACCTCACTGACGGGTTAACCCACTGATGGAGTCATGATGGACGGACTGTTACCAGGTGGGGGAAAGTAGGAGGTGGGGCCTTGCTGGAGGAAGTAGGTGATGGGGGGCAAGCCCAGGAAGGACGTATTCCATTACTATTCTCGATTTACAAATGAAGAAACTGAGGCCCAGAGCAGAGGGATCCGCCCTGCCCCCCAGTCTGGAGCCCCTGTGATCCTCCACTAGAGTGCTGCCTGACCCGAGTCCTCCTGGTGACAGTCACTCACTCCCTCGGAGGCAGCCTGCTTTTCTGCAGAATTGTGCTGGGTGTTAGGACAGCCTACATCCTCTTCTCACATGAACTGGACACCCACTTCCCAGTCACTTCCCTCTCTCCCCAGCTGGCTCCAGTTACACACACACACACACACACACACACTGGGACCACCAGAGCTCACACCTCCTCCCAGGGGTCTGCCTTTCAAATATTTGACAAATGTCATCTCCTAATCTGCCCCAGACTTGCAGCTAAACATCCCAGGGCCCTCAAAGACTGGTGGGAACCTCTGGGACCAGAAGAGGCCTCCACTGTGACTCTACCTCCAGGTGCCCCGGAGCGGTCTTTCCCATGGGGGTCAGCAAAAGAATGAAGCGCTTCTTTGTCTCACCACCCAGCCACTCTGACACTGCCCAGAAGCCCATCTCCTGGCTCCGACTTCACACCTAGCTGGCACTGTGCATTGAGAGACCTGCAGACAAACCCCCCTCGGAGACCAGAGACCCCCCACCTCACCTCCCAGCCTGCCTCCTGTCACTCTGCACTTCAGGTCTCTGAAGAGGGTGCAGCAGGGGCCTGCTGCTGGCAGGAGGCAGTGAAATGGTTGGAATGCCCACTGTGGTAGGAGGGAGAGGGAGAGTCAGGGTAGGGGCGGGCAGCCAGAGCCAGGCCGGAAGGAAGGAAGAGAGGGAAGAGCCCAGGGCAGGGTGCGGGAGGCCAGGGAAGCCCCAGCAGGTCTGGCTGGGAGATGGAGCTCTGGGTTTCTTCTCTCAAATTCCTGTCTTTTCTCTCCATATTAGTCCACATTCTCTCACTTCCTCTCACAGGCTCTCCACCACCACCCTGCCCCGGGGGCGGGAACACTATTCAATAACTAGTGTATGCTGGGGCTGTGGCTCAGGGGCAGAGCGCTCGCCTGGCATGTGTGAGGTCCTGGGTTCGATTCTCAGCACCACATATAAGTAAATAAATAAAATAAAAAAGGTATTGAATCCATCTATGGCTAGTAAAAAAACTTTAAAAATAATAATAATAATAATAATAATTAGTGTATGATGAGTACAAAGTTTCAGTTTGGGACTATGAACAAGTTCTGGAGACTGATGGTGGGTGACAGTTGCCCAAAAATCCGAATGTACTCATTTAATTAAAAATGGTTAAAATGTTCAATTTTGTGTTCTGTATATTTTACCACAATTAGAAAAAAAAAAAAAAAGTCCATGGAATGAGACTGAAACAATGAATGAGAATGAAAACAAAACAAAACAGAAGAAAACCAAAAAAGACCTCCCCAAGAAGAAGTCCCCAGGGGTCCTTAAGTCAGACTCTGATTCTGGAAGTTCCCTATGCTGAGATGAGACCCCACACAGCGAGGACAGGGGATCCTGGAACGGAGACTGCCCTGGGGAAGGGGGCATGGTCAGGCCAGGGAAAGCCAAGAGACCCCCAGTCTCAGCCACAAGGTGTCACCGTGGTGTGCAGAGCTGGCTGGCCCCAGGACACACAGAGAGTTGGTCACAGAGCTGGGCTGAAGGCATGAGCTGAGCCATCCTGGGGGAAAATGAAGGCTGAAGGGCTCCTCCTGCTGTACCCCGAGTCCCAGAGGGTCCCCTCAAGTTCTCCATTCCACCTTTGCAGCCTGGCACAGGGAGTCTTCTCCACTCCCTGGGGGGCAGCATATCATGCAGCGGGTCAGGCGTCGGAGTCCGACAGGCCTGCATGAGTCCTGGCTGTACCTTCTAAGCAAGATCCTTAGACTCGGGTCTCTCCTCCGTAAAATGGGTAGAATGATATCGAATTGGTTATTCTCAAGATCATAGCATGCAGCATGATACCCATGGAGGACCTGCTACATAGTAGGTGCTTAATAAAGATTCTCTTCTCTTCTCTTCCCTCCCTGGGACTCAGGACCTTCTGCCTTGAAGAGAGTCAGCAGTGTCCCCCTCAGCCACTAACTCCCAAGTAACTGGGCTAAGTCCATTCCCGTCTCTGAGCCTCAGTTTACCCACCTAAAAATGAAAGAGTACCACTAGCAGCCCCTTCCCTGGCCTGTATAATCTATTTAAAACTATATATACACTTTGTAGGGCATGATTGGTATAAGAATGCTTCTCACAGCTTTATTCAGAGCAGACAGAAACTTGGAAACAGATGTTTATCAAGAGAAGGATGGGCCGGGTGTGGTGACGCGTGCTTATAATCCCAGCTGCCTGGGAGGCTGAGGCAGGAGGATCGCCAGTTCAAAGCCAGCCTCAGCAACTTAGTGAGGCCCTAAGCAACTCAGCGAGATCCTGTCTCTAAATAAAAAATAAAAAAGGGCTGAGGATGTGGCTCGGCGGGTAAGGCCCCTGGGTTCAATCCACTGTACCAAAAAATAAATAAATAAAAATAAAAGAATGGATAAATTGTGATGGTGTCTTATCATGGAATACTACCCAACAACTAAAATGAGTGAACTGCCAATATTAGCAAAACATCACCAAAGTCACAGAATTAATGATGAGTGAAAGAAGCCAGATTCAAAAGTCATGAGGCTTGGCATACTGGCACACACCTGTAATCCCAGGAGGCTGAGACAGGAGGATCATGAGTTCAAAGCCAGCCTCAGCAAAAACAAGGCCCTAAGCAACTCAGTGAGACCCTGCCTCTAAATAAAATACAAAATAGGGCTGGGGATGTGGCTCAGTGGTGGAGTGCCCCTGAGTTCAAACCCCAGCACCAAAAAAAAAAAAAAATCAAATGAGATTCAGCTGGGCGCAGTGGCACACACCTGTAATCCCAGCAACTTGGGAGGCCAAGGCTGGAGGATCACAAATTCAAGGCCTGCCTCTGCAACTTAGAGAAAACCTGTCTCAAATTAAAATAAAAGGGTTGGGATGTAGCTCAGTGGTAGAGGGCCCCTGGGTTCAATCCCAGCACAACCCTCCCCCATCCCCACCCCCGCACAAAACACACACACAGAAATTAATTAAAAACCCAGCCAGTGTGGTCCTTCTCATGGCCCTTGTGCTTGCTGGTCCCTTCCCTGGAATGCCCTTCCTCCAGGCCTTCCTTCTTTCCTCAGATGCTGCTTTCCTGGAGAGGATTCCATGTCCCCTGCCTGCAGCGCCCCTGGGTCCCTCCGCATTGCATCACCCTATCAGTCCCCAGCACAGCCAGGCATTGCTGCCTGTTTTCCTTGCTGGTCAGCCTCCTGCCTTCTGTCAGTCTCCTCCACCAGCATGTCAGCTCCAGGAAACAACTTGCGGGCCTGAGTTCAGCTGGTGTCCAGGCAGAGTCATTCCTGGCACGAGGTAGGTGCTAGGCAATGTCTGTGGGATGCGCCATCAATCAGCAGCGAGCCTCCTGACTGTACTCCCCTCAAGCTGGTCAGAGGGGACTCATTTTCTGCTTTTTTGGTTCACCCCACAGACATCCAAGAGAGGCCCACTAGGTGCACGATTTGAACCTAGCAGGCCTCTCTTGGACGTCACGGTGGTGTAGAGAACGGCCCACATGGGATATTTCTACATGACATGTGAGAACAGGGAAGAGGGTGTGTGCCCAGGGCTTGAGGGACACGCAGAAGTGAGAGGCAGCTCAGGGTTGGCTCGGGGTGAGTTCCCAGGCCAGGAGCCGGTGCGCCCTGGGTGTGGCAGCAGCTGCAGCTGAGCAGCAGGAGGGCCCGTGCTTTGGAAGGAAGCCACCCCTCCTAAAAAGCCAGAGAGCTCCGCCGAGGCCAGCCACTGCCCCGCTCGTGGGCCTGGTCATCTGTCGCTACAGCAACTGTGTTGCCAAGCCAATGGTGCTGAATGCAGCAGGCACAAGGCCAGGGAGGCAACAGGGCATCTGCCAGGCCCTCCTGTCCTAGTGGGGGAGGCTTTCTAGCCCATTTGAGGTGCAGTCTGCGTGTAGTTCTTGCACTTTTTTTCCCAAGTGTGTATGTGTCTGCATGTGCCCTGGGCCACAGTGGGCAGTCTCTCCAGCTGGGATGCGGACTCCAGTAGGAGGCAAGGAATTGTTCAGTAATAACAGCTCTCTTGGGCTGGGGTTGTGGCTCAGGGGTGGAGCGCTTGCCTAGCATGTGGGTTCTATCCTCAGCACCACATAAAAGGACATTTAAAAAAAGGTATTGCATCCATCTATAACTAAAAAAATAAAATAAATAAATTTAAAAAACGAAAGCTCTCATTTCCTGAGCATTTATTACATGTTACCTGCAAGGCACCATTCTAAATGGGTATCAGGGAGTGAACCCAGGAGCGCCTAACCACTGAGCCACATCCCCAGCCTTTTTTAATATTTTATTTAGAGAAAGGGTCTCGCTGAGTTGCCCAGGGACTATGTTGCTGAGGCCGGCTTTGGACTCATGGTCCTCCTGCCTCAGCCTCCTAAGCTACTGGGATTACAGGCGTGCGCCACGGCCCCTGGCTTCTAAATACTTGACGTCTTTCCTCATTCTGGTCTCATGACAGAGGCAGGAGCTGTTCTCACCTGCAGAGGTGGAACCTAAAGCACAGACTGGTTAAGTAACTTGCCTAAAGTCTAACTACTAGCAAACCTTATAGCTGGGGGTACAACCAGGGGATCGGCTCCAAAGGCTTGAGGGCAGCCTGGAGCAGCCGTCTCCCGTGGGCCAAGGCAGTCTCCCCTCCTCGTGTACTGTCCGGGATTTGCCCAAGCACCGAGGGACACAGGGTTCAGAACTTCGGCTTCCAATTGCCCCAGTCCCTACATGAGAGGCAGCTCGATAACCATGACGTCAAGCCTCAGAGAAGCAAGGGAAGCGCAGAGGGCTCTCCTGGACAGGAAGGCAAAGAGGCAGCCCGGCTCCAGCAGCTGCCATTGAGACCTCAGCCGGGGCCTGGGAGCTGTTCTCCTCCAGTGTGAGGGCTGATCTGCAAAAGAAGCCCAGGCCTTGGAGGCCACCTGCTGGACAGATGGCAGTGAGACCAAGTGCAGCCTCTTGCAGCCTCCCTCACAACAGGTGTTGCTGGCCGGGCGTGGTGGCCCACGCCTGTAATCCCAGCACTTGGGAGGCTGAGGCAGGAGGATCACGAGTGCAAAGCCAGCCTCAGCAACTTAACGAGGCCCCAAGCAACTCAGTGAGACCCTGTTTCTAAATAAAATACAAAATAGGGCTGGGGATGTGGCTCAGTGGTGGAGTGCCCTGGGTTCAATCCCCAATACCAAAAAAAAAAAAAAAAAAGTGTTGCTGGGTGCCCACCCAGTGCCTGGAATGGGATGCAGAGCAACCTGGCTTCCCTCAAGGGCTTCCCGTCTTCAGGGAGGCAGAGAGTAATCAACAGCCCCCCAAAGATGCAGTCACAGCTAAGAGTAAAGGCCCTGCCGGGCGTGGTGCCACACGCCTGTAATCCAAGCGACTTGGGAGGCTGAGTCAGGAGGATCGTGAGTTCAAAGCCAGCCTCAGCAACTTCGCGAGGTCCTAAGCAACTCAGTGAGACCCTGTCTCTAAATAAAATACAAAATAGGGCTGGGGATGTGGCTCAGAGGCCGAGTGCCCTTGAGTTCAATCCCTGGTTCAAAAAAAAAAAGAGTAAAGGCCCTGAACAGAAAATACAGGCGCTCTTAGGAAGTGTGAGGTGGGTCGTCTCTAGGCAGCGTACCCAGGGAAGGACTCTCCAAGGACATTAGATCTAAATTAAGACTTGAAGGGCAGCAGATGTTTGCCAAGCAGAGTGGGGGAAAGGGCTTTCCAGGCAGAGGGAATGGCCAAGGCAAAGGCCCTGAGCTGGGAACAGCGCGTGAGACTCCAGGAACTGAGAGAAGTCTGCGACAACTGAGAGCAACGTGCCGGGTGGCAGAGGCAGGCAGGCCAGGGGACCTGGTGTGCGTGTTATCCTGGAGGTTGTCCCGGAGCCTCAGCCCCTCCACGGGGGCGGGGGGCAGGCAGAGAGGCCGCTGCGGTTGTGCGGGAGAGGGACAGCGGTGCCTGGGAGCAGCGTGGAGGGAGCCAGGGCAGTGGACGGATCCTAGAGAACCGTTTCGGAAGCAGGGCCCACAGGGCTGGAACGGGGCTGGCGGGTGTGAGGCTGGGAGGGAGGAAGCAGGCCTGGCTGCTGGCGCAGGCGCAGGGGAGGAGCAGTAGGATGAGTGGAGCTCGAGACACCTGTGAGGAAACCCAAAAAGACCGCAGGGAGCGGGCAGACGAGGGGGCCAGAGGGCGAGGCGTGGCCTGAGGCGGAGAAAGGCAGGTCGCCGCGGGCATGAGGCTGGGGAGTGGGCAGCTCAGGATGGCGGACACCCAGGAGAAGCACGTGGCGGGAGGGGCGGGGGCGGGGGCGGGGGCGGGGCGGGGCCCAGAGGGGAGGGGAGGGGGAGGGGACCCGGCGCAGCCCGGAAGGTGGAAGAGGAGCCCGGCCCCAAAGCCAGGGGGAGGGAGAGTTCAACTTGGCAAACGCTGCCGCCAGGCCAAGTAGAGCTGGACTCAAGCTGGCGACACAGTCTCCCACAACCCAAGTCACAGCAGAGCCCACGATGGCGCAGCCAGGAGCACCCAGAAGGGAAGGGTGAAGAGAGACCATGAGCTTGGCTGTGAAGGAGAAGACGGCAGCTGGAAGGGGACAGGAGGGCTGGCTGTGAAGAGGGGGCACCAGGGCAGGGTGGCGGGCGTGGGTGGAAACGCTGTCAGGGTGGGGGCTCAGGGGAGAGGAACAGAGGGCTTGGGCAGAGTCGTGACAGCTTTCCAAAGCCTCCTCCTGCTCCTGCCTCTTTCACCTGGGTTCCTGAACTAGCTCCTGAAGGGTTATGGAAAATAATATTCCTATAAGATAACTCCCCAAGAAAATGGAGGGACGGTGTGGCTCGAGAAGTGGGAAGAGAAACTGGACAGCCATTAAACCTCCCAGTGCATTCCTGACAACAATGGGCCCTGGGGAAAGGGGCAGATGCTGAATGTGGGCCCTAGACCATGGCCTTCCCCCATGGCTAATCAGTCCTAAATGGAAGCACAGGAAACACCAATGGGCAAGGTTGGAGTACTCATCCCTGGGATCTGGACTCTTATCTCCCCAGACAACACTGAGTTTCAACCTTTTTACAACTGTCTTCCTAAATTAAGGTTTTAACCTGTTCAACTAGCCCCTGACTGTCAAGACTGCTCCCAATGATGACATCCTTGTACCCTATAAAACCAAAATCTCCTCTGTAACTGATGGCCATTTTCCATCAGGAAAGTGGACCCAAATGTCGCCTGAATCTGCGAAGGAATGAAGGCTTCTCTGAATCCACCGAGGTCTGCCTCCGGTTTTCCTTTTTGCACTTACAATTCCTATAATCACTACCGTTTCCTCAATAGGGGACCCTGAGTCCCAGAGAAAGGCCCAAGATCACAGGAGGGGTCTGCCTAAGTTTGCTCCTTGCACAGCAGAAGGCTAGAAGTCTGGCCTGTTTGGACTCATTGGAAGCCAAGAATCTTGCCAAGGTCCTGTGAGCACCTTGATGGGGTCTAGATGCCCTCCAGGCCTGCACAGCCCAGCCCCCAAAGCCCCAGAGGACAGCAGACAGACCCCTGAGCTGAGGTTTTGCTTTCCACTGTCAACTGTGGTCCAAAAATATTAAGTAGAAAATTCCAGAAACAATTTCTCAGTTTTAGATTGCACACCATCCTGTGTAACCTGATGAGCTCCCCAGTCGCCCTGCTCTGCGCTGCTCGGGACATGGCTCGTCCTTTAGTCCAGCATGGCCACACTGTCTGGGCTACCCTCCCCTTTCTTACTGAGCAGTCTCGGTCGTCAGATCAACTGTGGTGACACGTGTTACCACAGTGCTCCTTTTTTTTTTTTTTTAATTCTATTTTAGTTTAGTTCATTGCACACAAATGGAGTACAACTATCATTTTTCTGGTTGCACACCAAGTAGAATCATACAATTTGCCTATTCATACATATACATAGGGTAATGATGTTTGTCTCATTCTATTATCTTTCCTTCCCCGCCCCCTCCCCACCCCTCATTTTCCTCTATGCAATCCATCCCTTCTCCATTCTTCCCTTACCTCCCCCACCACAGTGCTTCGGTCAAGCAGCGTAGTTTAACCTAACACGGTAGTTGTTCTAGCTCATCAGTAGTCATTGAGATTAATCTCTTACTGTGCCTATTTCATAGATTTTTATCATAGGTATATATTTCTAGGAAAAAACACAATATATACAGGGTTTGGTACTACCCCAGTTCCACGCATCTGATAATTTAGGGGTCTTGCAATGTATCCTTCTCAGATAAGGGGGGACCACTGAACTGCCAAAGAGATCGCTTTTGATCAAGCTGGAGTCTCTTACTGTTGGAGAAGGGGCTTTTAAAGAAAAAGAACACAAAAATACAAATACCAAATTCGGTCAAGCTTCAGCCCGGCTACAGGGTACACACCTCTAATCCTAGCTCCTGGGGAGGGTGAGACAAGAGGATTGCCAATTCAAGGTCATCCTCAGCAGTTTAGCAACATCTCTTTCAAAATGAGAAATCAAAAGGTCTGAAGATGTTAGGTGGTAACGCCTTGGGGGTTCAAGGCCCTGTGGAGGGCAGGGGTCATTAGCCTCAGGCTAACTGGCTTCTGACAACCATGACCTCCAGCAAAGGACATCACCTCTCTTCTGTGAAGGATCAGCAGGAACCTGAGGAAAGTGGAATCTTTTGAACACTAAATGAGGTCACAGCCCAAAATGTATCCCGGGTCTTCGGAGTGGCCGTGGGCAGTGACTATGATCATTCGGGCTCCTAGGGGCAGTGGAGTGCGTGGGGCCCTCCTCCCTCCCCCTGAGCCAGAGCTGCGAGTCTACGACAAACAGCCACGTGTGTGAGTCCTGGACCCTGCACCCACACGGGGCTGGGCGGAAGGTGCAGAACTGCAGCTTATTCCCGGGCCCCCACACTCCATGGCGCCCCACGATTTACCAAGTGGCCGCATCCCACCTCTCCCAGCAGCAGCAAAAGGAGGCCGCTGGACGGTGGGAGGGGACACTTTCCAATGATGGCAAACTCGGGGGTAACCATCCCGCGGGACAACTGACCCAGATGGAAGCTCAGGACAGTGTCCCGGCTTCGCGGGAGCCCTCGGCGGGACCCGGAGGGCAGGGAGCCGCCACCATGGGCAAGAGCCGCAGCGCGCTCGGGCCTCGGCCAGCGCGAGCCCGGGACCCACCCCAGCCACCTCACCCCACATCTGCCCGGCGCTCGGTCGAGGACACTCACCCGTCGCCTCGGGGCCCAGGACGTCTAGCTCTGCAGCCCGCTCTGCTCCTGCAGACGGGCCGGCCGTTCGCCCTCTGCGCGCTTTCCCACTGCCCAGGCGCCTGAGCCTCCCCCAACCCCGTGGGGAGGCCGGGCGCTCTCACCTCCCTGGCTGCGTCGGTCTTGCCATTGCTTCAGCCTCTCCTGGCGCCTCCGCCTGCAGCGCCAGGCGCCCCGCCAGAGCGCAGCCCGCAGCCCCGGGCACCGCCCGCGCATACCTTTAAGCCCTTCACAGCAAACAAGAAGCCAGGGCAGGCACGCAGGCTAAGGGACACGACTTTGACTCCAAGTCCTGCTCCTTTGCTTTGCCTTGGCCACCTCCCCCATGACAACAGCCCTATTTATTGAGCACCTATTGTATACAATGGGCACTGAGTGCTGGGA
>JAJEJO010000688.1:368973-390139 GCA_020662805.1 Glaucomys volans | reverse complement strand
ACCACTGAGCCACATCCCCAGCCCTATTTTGTATTTTATTTAGAGACAGGGTCTCACTGAGTTGCTTAGGGCCTTGCTCAGTTGCTGAGGCTGGCTTTGAACCTCCTGCCTCAGCCTCCCAAGTGCTGGGATTACAGGCGTGCGCCACCACGCCCAGCAAGACCCTGTCTTTAAATAAAATATAAAAAAGGGCTATGTACATGGCTCAGTGGTAAATCACCCCTAGGTTTAATATCTGGTACCCCCCCAAAATAATAATCTTTACACTCATTAGTTTTATAAATTTTTAATAATAATTTTTAAATTTTCAGAGCTTATTCTATTCAGGGATAAAGTTGTAGCTCAGTGGTAGAGTGCTTGCTTAATACGTACAAGGCTCTGTGTTCTATCTCCAGAACCACACACACAGAGTTTGTTACATTGAATTCATTTTTACAGTTTTAGTATCGTTGACAATTTAAAAGTGTTCATTTTGATTTGGGGGCATATGTATATAACCATTGCCACAATCAAGATAATAAACATATTTATCACCCCAAAACTATGCTGCCACTTTCTTATTCTTCACTCTCCAGGCAACTGTTGACCTATACATTAGTCTGCATTTTCTGGAATTTTATATAAATGCAATTGGCCACTACTTTTTGTCTAGCTCCTTTTGCTCAGCATCATTATTTTGAGATTCATCCTTACCACAAGTATCCACAGTTCATTCCTTTATACTGTCAGATAGTATTCCAATGTATGGGTATAGCACAGTTTCTTTTCTTTTCTTTTTTGGTACCAGAGATTGAATTCAAGGACACTTAGCCACTGAGCCACATCCCCAGCACTTTATTTTTCATTTTGAGACAGGGTCTCACAAGTTGCTTAGGGCCTTGCTAGGTTACTGACACTGGTTTTGAACTGGCGATCCTCCTGCCTCAGTCTCCTGAGCTGCTGGGATTACAGGTGTTCACTGCCACACCTGGCCAAAACAGTCTGTTTCCCATTCCCCTTTTAACTTGCATTATCCA
Organism: Glaucomys volans; assembly: GCA_020662805.1. Lineage (NCBI taxonomy): Eukaryota > Metazoa > Chordata > Mammalia > Rodentia > Sciuridae > Glaucomys > Glaucomys volans. Next base: position 389,123 of record JAJEJO010000688.1, on the reverse strand, counting down.
TGAACATATGGGTTGCTTTAAATTTTCAATTATGTATATAAATGGAATATACATTTGAACTATATATATTATGTATATATGTGTATATATGCTAAATACATGTATATGCAGCACTGGGACCACTGCTTACCCCCAGTCCTTGAATGATAAAGATTTTTTATAATTTTATTTTATTAAGAGTTTATGCGTTATTGGGGGTTGAACCCAGGGGCACTTGACCCCTAAGCTACATCCCCAACTCTTTTTATTTTTATTTTGAGTAGGGCCTCATGTTTCTGAGGCTAGCCCTGAATTTGTGATCATCCTCCCATACCTACTGGAATACCTGGGTTTAGAGTACAGCATCACACCCATACCCGCTGAATGATGTATTTTTGAATATTAGTGCTTTTTTTAAAATTGAATTTAGATGTGCTTTACCACTGAGTTAGACCTCCCAGTCCTTTCTATTTTTTAATTTTGAGACAGGGTCTCACTAAGTCACCTAGGGCCCCTCTAAATTGCTGAGGCTGGCCTCAAACTTGTGATCCTCCTGCTTCAGCCTCCAGAATCACTGGGGTTACAGCTTTGCCACACCACGCCCAACTAATATTAATGCTTTTTGAAAATAACAAATATTGACTGAAATAGAAGATAAAAACTTAAAAATGTAGAACTAAATAGGTATAGTAAATTATTACAGGATGACTTCATAAGTTTTTGTCATTTATACTTTTGAAGTCATTAAAACTTAAAAGGGCACTTTAGGCCAGGCGAGATGGCGCACGCCTGTAATCCCAGCACTTGGGAGGCTGAGGCAGGAGGTTCAAAGCCAGCCTCAGCAACTGAGCAAGGCCCTAAGCAACTCAGTGAAACCCTGTCTCTAAATAAAATACAAAATAGGGCTGGGGATGTGGCTCAGTGGTGGAGTGCCCCTGGGTTCAATCCCCTGTACCAAAAAAAAAAGAAAAAGAAAAAAAAAAAAAAGTGCACTATGACCCAGCAGCTGGGGAGGCTGAGGCAGGAGAATTGCAAGTTCAAAGCCAGCCTCAGCAAAAGTGAGGCCCTAAGCAACTCAGTGAGACCTTGTCTCTAAATAAAATACAAAATAGGGCTGGGAGTGTGGCTCAGTGGTTAAGCACCCCTTAACTGGGAGTTAAGCAACTCCCAGTACCAAAAAAAAAAAAAAAAAATGCCCTGTGACTTTGGGATCCTCTTTATCACTAGGAAGTGCCCTGAGTGATTCTCATCATCAAGCAATTTTGAGAGACATGAGTTAATCGTGCACATTAAAATCCTTGGCACAGTCAGGGGCCTGGCACATGGTAAGCACTACGCCCTCAGTGTTTATTCTTAGCCCTGATTCCTGTGCAAACCCTACACACACACACACACACACACACACAGGGTCCTTCTCCCAGCCCCAGGCTCTTGGGGTCATCAAACTTCAGCTCAGCCTCTGCAGAGTGATTCTCACGGGAGGGAGGAAGGGGAGGTGGGAGGCAGGAGGCAGAGGGACTGGCTGGGCTGTGGGAATCTTGAGAAGCTTCCGGGTGGGAGGAGAGGGCATTCTCCTGGTGGTCTCTTTGTTTGTTTCACAAAGCCCTCCTATTCCACGGGGTTCCCAGGCCTGGCTGAGGCTTCACCTCCTGACCCTGTGGGAAGCACAAGTCTGGGCTCCCCCAGGAGGGGCTGGGGAGGACTGCCGGACATGGAGCTGGAGGAGCCTGGGCTTCTGAGGCAGACGGGGCTGGCCCTTCGAGCTGGACCACTGAGGCCAGTCCCTGTGGACCAGCCCAGCTCAGGTCACAAGAGGATGGAGCGAGAAGGCGCACGGCGCACGAGCCAGGCACAGAAGGTGCCCTGGTTTGCAGGTGCTGAAGTCCAGACCTAGTGTGCTGAGACAGGTCACCCTCCATGTGCTCAGGAGAGGGAGGTGAACGACCCTGAAACCAGAGGAAGATGGTGACCTGAGTCTTATGTCCTTTAGGTAGGCACTGGACCAAGAAGCGCTGCCCTGTGCTCACCTCTTACCTCTATGTCTCCCTGTGTCTGCGCAGGGCCACAGGGACCCATTCAACACACATGGGCCAGCTGCTCTCGTTGTCAAGAACTGTGCTAGGGGGCCGCAGATGTAGCTTAGTGGTAGAGCACCTGCCTCGCTTGTGGGGACCCTGGGTTCAATCCCCAGAAAAAAAGAACTGCTATAGCAGGACACAGTGGCACAAGCCTGTAATCCCATCTATTCGGGAGGCTGAGGCAGGAGGAGCCCAAATTCAAGGCCAGCCTGGGCTATTTACTGAAACCCTATCTCAAATTTAAAAAATAAAAATAAAAAGGGCTGGGGATATTGCTCAGTGGTGGAGCGGCCTTGGGTTCAAACCCTGGTATCTCAAGAAGAAGGAGAAGGAGAACCTCGCAACAGCCGGGATCAATGATGAACTGGGCAGACAAGGACTCTGGCTTAGAGCCTGCAAGAGACAGGGATAGACCGAAACAAACAGTGCCGAGCAAAACCAGTTACTGCCCAGATGGGGAAGCCTGGGGAACAGATGAACAGGGTGGCGAGACAGAGCCCAGGGGGGTTAAATGGAATGAGCTGGTCAAGGTCTCTATCTGAAAGGGAGGGAAGAGTGACTGCATGGGGAGGTGACAGCATCCCGTCTGGCCTGGAACAACTCAGGGCACATCCCAGCACTGCCACCTGCTAGGTGTTCCCCTGGGGCAAGTTGACTCTCTGAGCCTCGGTTTCCTCACCTGTAATATGGAAGGACACACTCGATCTAGGACTGACAGGAGGGGTAAGTGAGGTGACACGAGCACATTATGGTACATGCTAATAAAATAAGAGTCTTCTAGCTCATCCAGACAGGCCAGGTGCCCACAAGCCACGGGTTAGTCCCTGTGGAGAAGGAAAATGACCGGGAGGAGTCCAATCCTGGCATGTGAGTCTCAACCTCCTGATTCCAGGGTGCCTTTCTCTCACCCAACATTTAACAAGGGTCTCAAACTCATCTGTCTCTTGGGCCAAGCCAATAGGAGTGATGAGTTAAGGAGTGGTGGGGACGGTGGCATACTTAAGAGAACAGGCCCTGCCAGAAGGAAGTAGCAACCAGTCACCTTTAGGGAATGTTCACCAGGCTGAAAGGAGGGCTCAGACCTTTCCATGTCTCCAATGAAGCAAAACAAAAATGATCTATTTTATGCAAAAATCTTAAGAATATTCATTGTTCTGATTTAATAAAAACTAGAAAACAGCTGGGCATGGTGATACATGCCTGGAATCCTAGCAACTTGGGAGGCTGAGGCAAGAGGATTGCAAGTTCGAGGCCAGCTTCAGCAAAAATTAAAATAAATAAATAAATAAATAAATAAATAAAAGGGTTGGGGACTTAGCTTAAAAGCAAAGTGCCCCTGGGTTTAATCCCCATTACCAAAAAATACAGTAAAATAAAATAAAATAAAACCTAAAAAACACAGCTGGGGACAAACAAAATACTGCTATCAGTCAAGGCTGGCTGCAGGCAATTTGCAACCTCCAATTGCCAAATGCCAGGCTCTTTGCTTAGTGCTTTGGGGAATACAGAATAAGCCAGGCAACAAGATAGGCTATAAGACAGGTTCTTGAGTCCCCAGGAGTTTCCGGCCAGCAGTCCTGCTGTCTCAGAACCTGTCTCAGAAACAAAGAAGGGCTGGGATCACAACCTGAAAGAGGGAGACCACCCGAGGAAGGCTTCCTGGAAAATCCTGGAGCTGCATTCTGCAGGATGAGGAGGAGTATTTTGTGTAAATAAAGCCAAAGCAAAATCATCTGGTAGAGGAAGAAGAGCTTTGAACTTCAGGGGCAGGCAAGTGTTTCTGTTGGGTTGAAGCACATCTGAGGTGAGAGGGGTTTGAGTGGAGGACTGGAGGTTGGGCCTCATCTCTGCCTCCAGATCACAGCCACGTGTCCAGCAATCGCCTGGACGGTACCTCTGAAGTCTGGGTGTTGGCCTAGGAAACAAGCAGAGTGGGGAACAGAGAGGGTGGGCACACACTGAGAGCACAAGCAAGCAGCCTGTGCTTGCTGCCACCTCTGCTGTTCAGGGGACCGCATTCATTTGCTCAGGCTGCAGGTCACAGCAAGCGATGTTTGGTTATGAACCAGGGGCTGGGGCTTCAGAGAGAAATGAATCAGGAGCCATCCCTGCTTCTCGGGAGCTTGGCCGTCTGTGGCTGTCACCACAGGGAGTTGGACAACTGCTCTATGCTGCTTTACTTCGAAGGGTTTGCTAAATAGCTGAATAGCAGGGGGATGGGTGGGGCTGGTTTGTAGAGAGGACATTTTTTTTTTCTTGGTATCAGGGATTGAACCCAGGGGAGCTTAACCATGAGCCACATCCCCAGCCCTTTAAAAAAATATTTTACATAGATGCAGGGTCTCTCGGAGTTGCTTAGGGCCTCACTAAGCTGCTGAGGCTGGCTTTGAACTTGCATTCCTCCAGCCTCAGCCTCCCAAACCACTGGGATTACAGGTGTGCGCCACTGTGCCCTGCAAGGAGGGAACTTTTAAAATATGTTGTAAATGAGCAGGAGATAAGGCAGAATCGGTAGGAAGAGCACACGAAAGGCCAGAGCGCCCTGGGATGCTGCCTCGGGAATTAGGAGCTCACTCAGTCACTTGGCAAACACTTAATCGTTACCAATGTGTGTGCCAGGAGCTGTGTGAGGCTCTGGGGGGACAAGACAAGGCAGATCCTCCACTCTCCAACCTGTGGCTATTTGATTCCTCCTCTACGGCGTCCATAGGCAGATGCACACAGCCATTCCTGAGTACCCACGGGGGACTGGTTTCAGGATTTCCTGTGGGTACCAAAATCTGCAGATGCTCAAGTCACAAATAAAATGACATAGTATTTGCATATAACTCCCGTACATCCTCCCAGATACTTACAATCATTTCTGGATTACTTATAATACCTAATACAAGGTAAAGATCAGGTAAACGGTTGCTATACTCTATTGTTTCAGTACGGATGCAACTGTTTTTCTCTGAATATTTTCTCTTCAAGGTTGGCTGCATCCATGGACGCAGAACCCTGCGTGGATACAGAGGGCGGCCTATATATGAAGGCACCTCCTGTCAACCTGGCATATAGGGATGCTCATTAAATCTGTGTCCTTGACTCCCTGAGAACCTGGGCCGAGTTAACATGAACAGACTCACTGGATAAGCAGGTTTGCTCAATGATTGAATAAATGAATGACCAAATGCCACCTGCACTATGTTCTTTAAACATGTTCACTATTTTTAAATTTTTTTTTTCTTTTTGGTGTAGATGGATACAATATCTTTATTTTATTTTTATGTGGTGCTGAGGATTGAACCCAGTGCTTCACATGTGCCAGGCAAGCCTCTACCACCAAGCCACAACCCCAGCCCTACACACATCTACTATTTGGGACATTCCTGTTTAATGATATGTTATTATTGATCTCCATTTTACAACCAAGCAAGCAGAAGCTTCATGATGGTAAGTAACTGACCTCATTCATCCGGGTGGGAAGTGAGGAGGAAGAATTCAGACTCCACCTCTTGGAGGCCTGACGGGAGCTCAAGCAGGCAGCCAGGCCGCGCCGGCCGCTCATGTCAGAGGAGGGTTCCGACAGGTTTCCGATGGAAAGCATCTGAGAACTCTGAGGGACTTTGCCCTTACCTTCCAGTCAGCTGGGATGGCCTCAAAGGTTATCTCCCAGGTCAGGTGATGCGCTGGTCAGTTTGTCTGGGGCAGGGGAGTGAGAAGGTGTCACTCCCCATCTGGGAAAAGGATACTCATTTGGGGTCCTCCTTGCAGGAAACAGCCCCTCCAGTAATTAACCTCCTTTAAGATTGAGAAGGGTGGCTGTTAGCCTCTGTCCTGAGGGACAGAGACTCGGGTCCTTCACAGTGCCAGAGCTGAGAAAGTTTCAAGACGGATGAGCTTTGTCAGACGGTCCAGTTGCTCTTGCTGGTCAGAGAGAAATTCCAGGCCCCCTGCCCGGCTCGGGGCCAATACACATCAGAATTGAGGTCTGTCTGCAGTGACCAGCCCTGGGAACGGCAAGACTCGAGAGCCAAAACAACAAAACAAAACAAAAAACCTAAAAGACCACATCAACCCCTCACTTAGTTTATGCGGAAGCAACAGGGTCTGAAAGCAGGAGTTGGGGCGACACGCAGACCTGGCCTTCACACATTGTTCCCTCTCATACATTCACGAGCCTGAGCAAGTTGCCTTGTTCCCTCTGAGCTTCATTTTCTCATCTCTGAAGTGGGGACAATGATAAAATCTATAATTTTAACTCAATTATTGAGCACCAACTCTGTGCCACTTTGTTCAAGGGATACAGGATGCAAAAACCTTTATCCTTAATTTCAGGAAGCTTCTGTCCAATAAGGAAAGTGGAAGCTTCAGCCAGGTGTAGTGGTGCACGCCTGTAAGCCCAGCAGCTCAGGAGACTTCAAAGCCAGCCTCAGCAAGGGCTAAGCAACTCAGTGAGACCCTGTCTCTAAATAAAACACGAAATAGGGCTGGCGGCTCCGTGGTGGAGTTCCCTGGGTTCAATCCCTGGTGTTCATCCCCCACCCCCATCTCCCCAAAAAAGAAAGTAGAAGCTTCATTTCTTTTGTTCATCTTCCAATCTTGGTGGATAAGGCTGCCCATGTGAATGGGCCCTGTTTATACCAGGGTTGCCTGGATTCCAGAACACATGGTGATTTGGGAGCCCTGAGTGGTGGACTTGACTCAGTCCCCTTGTGGGAACCTCTCCTGTGTTGCCAGTTTTGCTGCCCCTGTCTAGGTTAAAGGCTGTCGCGGCACCAACCACAGTCTGTCATCCATTTATATGCGCACATGATGAAGGTAATTTCTGCCTCTGGAGAGGGGTCTGATTCAGAGGGTGGGGCTCAAAACTCCCAGTGAGCACCCCGGCTGGGATCATCCGAGGACAACCAAAGACATCCCAAATAATACCGGAATGTATAATCCTTTATCATTATATCAGGTTTCAGAGCTGACAAAGTATTTTTACAATTCATTCATTTAACCTGCCTGGGAGGAGGTATCTCCAGCTATGTTTTACAAAGAAGGCAACTGAATTTAGAGAGGTGGGTTACAAACTGCAAGTAGAATCCTACCCCGCCCAGGTTCCCAAAGCATCTAGGAATCACTGGGGTGTTTGTTAGATATGTCGATTGCCACGCCGTCACTCCAAAGTCAAATTCTGAAAATCTGGATGGGATTCAGTGATCATTGTAACAAACGCTCCAGGAGATACTAATCCTCTGGCAAGCCCAAACAGTGAAATTTGTGGATTGATTTACTTCACAGACTATTGCTGGGTCCTGACTGATACATATACAGAGGGAGAACAAGATGTGTGAGGCCGTCCAGCCTTGAGGAACCCCTGGATGGCTGGTGTGCAGACTGACAGGGCCTAAGGTTGCAACCCTGGTCTTCTGATTCCGGGGCAGGGCCCCGGCTGGGTGGGTCAGCCCCTCAGGGGGACATAGCTTTGGAATTCAGTGGTGAACCTCCTGGGCCTCTTTCCATTTTCTAGCACTTGCTCAGGTCTGAGTCTGGTTCTTTCTTTGGAGCTGCAAGCATCCTGTGAAAGGGCGGAGGTGTGTGAAGCACCTGGCTCTGCCTATTACACAGTGTCCAGTAAATGTTAGTAGCTGCTAAGGCGAGAAAAGGAGGAGCAGGGTGGGGAGCCCAGAGAAGAAAGCCAACGGGTTTGGAGGAAAACAGACCGGCCTGACACCCGGGCAGGAATTTACATTTCTTTAAAGGTAACTCCAGCCCAGCCCTTCCTTTGGGAGGGAGCCTAGGCAAGGATCACTCCGGCGCAGGTGAGGTAAGCAGGGCCCAGAGAGACGGAAGGGAGGGGTCCTGAGGTCTCCGAGGTCCTGCCACCACAGGCAGGGGTTGCAGGACGTGGGTAGCACTTATTTCCTGAAATCGCTGGAGAGATGCGCGTCTGTAGGGGGAAGGGGAAGAGATTGCTGCCACCACAATGAAGGAGCATCCCCCAACCCAGATCAGCCACACCGGGCTCCAGCTCCAGATGGAGACATCTTCATCGAGGTCCTTCCTGCCCTCCCTTCCCCAGGAGAGCACTTCCATATTTGAAGCTAGCATTTGTACCCATGGGCCTTCATCTGGAGCTCACTGATGCTGTTGCAAGTACCCAGGACCCAATAGTTTTCCATAGGCTGGCTCCCCAGACAGGCCCTGCCACGGAAACCAGGGAAGTTCCCGAGTTCACGGGACGGTGCTCAGAAGGCTTCCCCCATCGAGGCTGGGTCAAAGCATCGCAGGTCCGTGTGGAGCCACCGCCCAAGAGCTGAGATGTGCAGGCACTCCACATTCCACGCCTGCTTCTACTTGAAGCAGACATCCATCCATGCATCCAAAGTGGGAAAGAGGACGGGGCACGGATCCCAGGTGGGGCAGAGGAAGAAAGTGTCAGTTCTGAACTGGAGTATGCTGTCTCAGCAACAAGGACTCTTACAGAGAAGCAGGGAGCCAGGGCGCCCAGACCCCGTGTTGGATCCAAGGCCTCCTCCAGTTTCGCAGGCCACCTTCCCAGGTTCAGATCTCTCCACCCCCCAGCAGAGGTCCCTCCTCGACCCTCCCCCTCCAGGGGGTTACAGGTTCTTAATGCTTCCCTGGTGGGAGGAATGGCCGGGGCGGGGCGGCTGTGAGGCCCAGGATATAAGGGGCGGAGGCGCTGCTTTCGGGTCCAGCCAGCCCATCATGTACGCCCTCCGCCTCCGGTTCCTGCTGCACGCCTGGTGCGTGCTGCTCCAGGCAGGCGCCGCCACGGTGGCCACGGTACCTCTACGGACGCAGGGGCAGCCCTCGTCGCCGTCCCCTCTCGCGTACATGCTGAGCCTCTACCGCGACCCGCTGCCCCGGGCCGACATCATCCGCAGTCTGCAGGCGCAAGGTAGGCTGCGCCGCCCGGCCCTGCCTGCACCCTAGGGCGCCTGGGGTCGCCGCCTGAGGACTCCGGAAGTGGGCTGGGTGCTGCGGAGGGGTGCCGTGGACCCGTGTCCAGGGCGTACCGAGCCCAGCGCTCGAACGGTGCGTCCAGGGTCTGGCGTCGGCAGAGCCGGTGGCCCGGGGACATCCACGGCCGAGTGGGAGGGGATTGCAGCGTTCCCGGGGTGTCCCAGGCAGGGAACACTGCCATCCAGGTTCAGATTTGGTGTGCGTAGGGCGCAGTACTGTAGGTGGGCGCCTGGTCACGCCACTTCTCACCTCCGCGGTTTTCTAAGTTGCGTACCTGGGCGCCTCGGTTTACGCATTTGTAAAAAGGGATAACAGTGCATTCTTTGTAAGACTGTGGTTAAGGGCTAGGTGACAGTGCACGTGAAACAACACAGAACTGGGCACAGTAACAAATCGTCATTCTTGCTGCGATTATTTTGTCTGTCGAATTTCCCTTTTCTTTTGCAAGTGAGGGTGAATGGGTCCCAGAGTCTGGAGTCGGGGGTCTCAGACCGAGGCGTGTAGCATCAGGGATTAGGGCTCATAGAACCAAGATTAGGGATGGAGTGTCACGAAGCCGAGAATTAAGGCAGTCTATGTGCTCCAGCCCGGGATGGGGAGACAAGTGTCCCCGGTGACTCAGGATTCAGAGCCTAGATTTGGATGCGGGTGTGCCCAGTGACCCAAGAGTGTCGTCTGCAAGGCCCAGGCAGTGCGATTGGGCACCGAGCGCAGCGGGCAGGTGGGTGCCGAGGAGAAGGAGCGCAATCCACATCCCGAAACCTGGGCAGCCCCCACAGCCCCGCGCCTCCCTCCGCCTGCGGGGGCCAGACGGCGCTCCCCGGCCGGGGCGCAATCAACATCCGCTAATCTGATCTGACCTGCCGCCCGCCGGTCCTTGGTGGCCTGGAGGCGGGGCTCATAGCTGCCTGGCCGGCCGCGTCTGGGTTGAGACGGCCGACCGGTGACCCTCTCCGGAAGGGTCATGTGGGGACTGACCAGGCTGGGGACGCCCTAGAGGGCGAAGCAATGGGAAATTTGCCATAGTGGTTGGCAGTTCCGCCAGAAGACCAGAAGGTGGCCTGGGGTGAGAGGCGGGAAAGGGGGAGGGCACACCTTTCCAGTTCACTTCCTTCTGGAAAGTTCTTGAAGATTTCGACGTTGATTCCATAGACTGGAAATCTGAAAAACTGCTCCCTCAAACCCTGCTTCCCAGTTCCCTGCATGTCCTGGCATGCCACCCCATTACTCTGGTTTTCCTTTTGTAAACTAGGGGATTGTGCAGGTGGGGGTGGGGTAGGGGGCTGGGTGTATTTAAATATCCACAATAAAATTCAGTACAATGACCTTGTGAATTGCTTCATTGTGTAAGAGCAGCGGGAGGAGCCTCTCAGGAGGGAGGCTGGTGCGGAAGGGATGTCCTAGCCAGTCTCCTTCCTTGGGTATACTCCTAAGCTGTACACAATACCTGAAATGGGAGTTGGAGTCTAAACAGATTAGGTTTACCTGGGATCTTCACTTTCCTCACCTTCAAAGTGTGGTAACTGTGGGCAGCGTTTAAGGAGAGGAAACTTGTAAAGCACTTGGAAGCTGAGCCCAGTGATCACACCTGTAATCCCAGCAACTAGGGAAGGTTGAGACAGGAGGATTACAAGTTCAAGGCCAGCCTCAGCAATTTAGCAAAATTCTGAATCAAACTAAAAAATTAAATGGGCTGGGAATGTAGCTCAGTGGTAAAGCACCCTGGGTTGACTTCCCAGCATTAAAACAAAACAAAACCAGAAAACAGAAAAAAAAAAATCAAAAAACCTTGGAAAACAGCTAATGGTAATGACCCTTATAATTTAATAACCTTTTCTTCAGTGTCCCTCACTTCTTTGATTGAGGGGAGGAGACCCCAAGGACCTGAGCCCCAACCACTTCCTTCTAGAGAATTGGAGGTATGCCCTGTGTGGGCAACTCTGCATGCAGCACATGGATGAATTTTGGGGTGTCCAGGTACCCCTGCCTCATACTTGACCTTGATCACACGTTGTATTAGTTAGGTAGATGTGCTTTTTACTGGGGAGAAGACTGACATCAGTGACTGCCAAAAGATTAGGAACCCTGTTCCTAATCTGGGATGTAGCTAAGGGGTAGAGCATTTGCCCAGCATGCACGAGGCCCTGAGTTCATCTCCATCACTGAAGAAAGAAGGAAGAAAGAAAAAGTTTGGGAGACCCTGTCAAGGCAGTGTTCTAAGAAGCCCTGTGGGGGTAGAGCAAGGCACCACGTCACAGTCACAGACTTCTTCCAGTGGGAAGGAGCAGTTTCTTTCTTGCCCATCCATGACACTGCCCATCCCACTTAGAGGTGACTGTGTGCCCCTGCCCAGGCCCCTCACTGCCTAACTTCTGGACACTGAGAATAAGGAGGAAGTTTGAAGACAGCCAATGTTGTTGAACTTAGGTAGCTGTGCTGGGCAAAGCACTTTATGCACTTGATCTCAGTTAATCATAACACCCTGTAAGGTGGGCACTGTTACTGTTTCCCTTCCCAGAGAAGGAAAGTAACCTGACCAGTGTTGAACAGCACAACAGCAAGTGGTAGAATTTGAACCATCTTGGGGGAAACTCTGGGGCCCTGCTCTTAGCTATTAAGCAGGAGTACTCTCCTCTAAAAGACCATTTGTATACACTTGAGATTAAACATTTTCAAATCGAAAGCCTGCTGGTACAGGTGGCCAGGAGTTGCTACGGTGTCCCACTTTAACCCCCAGATGGTCAGGTGGGGCAGCAGTGGGAATGCAGGATGGGTGTCCTTCCCACACCTCTGGGGAGCTGCTAGTCAGGGGCCGGTTATTGCCCCCTGCAGGTGCTAATTAGGAGAGAAGTGGAAATTAAGTGAAAAAGGGCAGCTGGAGATGGGCCAAGGCTGCCAGCAGGCTGAGGCTAGGAATCACCCATTTATAATACAGAGAAACTTATACCAGACCGAAGATGCTCTGTGAGGCAGTAAAAAATAAACCTAAGTGCTGCACACAGACTGTACCTAAATCAGTAGTCATCATAGCTTCCAGGATGTGTGCATGAACGAGTTACGGGTCACCGGCTTTTATTTCTATGGGATAACCCCTGATTTTATTTACGATAAGCCATCACACCTCTTCGTTTCTGAGGGTCCTTGTGATAAGACAGAAGTGAGCAGTGCATTATTATTCCCAATGCAAAGAAGAGGGAAAAAAGTTAAAGATTATTACTTTTTTTTTTGGTACTTGGGATTGAACTCAGGGGTGCTTTTCTATTGAGCTACATCCCCAGCCCTTTTTCAAAATTTTGAGACAGGGTTTAGCTAAAGTTGCTTAGAGCCTACTAAGTTGCTGAGGCTGACCTTGAACTTGCAACCCTCCTGCCTCAGCCTCCTGTGTTGATGGGATTACAGGTGTGCAACTGCCATACCCAGCAAGATTATTTTTAGGAGGTCAAATTCACGAATATGTGCTAGTTCCAGACATCAGACAAAATTAGTCCAGGACTGAAATAAGTGGAATATGCTACCCCATCCATCTCACCTAGTTTAGGTGAGATGTCTTGGGTGGGTAGAACAAGGCTACATGTGGGTGTGTGATTGCTGAGACTTGAACCCAGTGCCTCACATGTGCTAGGCAAGCGCTCTGCCACTGAGCCACAGCCCAGCCCATGCATCTAGCTTAATGTGTCTGTGAAACAGACCACCTTGTCCAATGAGAAAAGAGCTCAAGAAGATGATTTTGTTCCAGGGTCATGCGGCAAGTGGAAACCCAGAGTTTAAGTCAGAAGCCTCTAGGTTTGGCCTTAGATTGTGTGAGGGGAACAAGGAGGGGGAGACAGAACTCTTACAGTTTGTGTATGTGTGTGTTTGTGTGTTTTGCAGTACTGGGATGGAACCCAGGGCCTCGTGTGGCTAGGCAAGTGCTCTACCGCTACATCCCTAGTCCTTTTATTTTTTGAGACACGGTCTCACTAAGTTGCCAAGGCTGGCCTCAAACTTGTGATCCTCCTGCCTCAACCTCCTGAGTCCCTGAGATCACAGGCGTGTACCCCAACACCTGGCTAATTTTTATTTTTGAGTTGCCCAGGCTTGTGATCCTCTTGGCTGACTGATCCAGTTCTTACCAGTTGTTCTCTGAAAGGGGGTGGTGGAGCAGTGATTTGCGGTTTGGACTTGGCAATCAGGAAATTAAGATTTGACTCTTGACTCTGTCACCTTCACAGATGGACATCTTGGGTAGGGTCTTAATTTTCCTCATCTCTAAAATGGACTCATAACCTCACCTACTCAGGGGAATGGGTGAGAGATTGTTGACATAAATAAGGGCTCCAAAACATAACTGAGGTGGACGAGCCCCTCTCACTCTTCTTTTCTGTTTTTTTTTTCCCCACGTCCCCAGATGTGGAGGTGCATGGGCAGAACTGGACCTTTGCTTTTGACTTCTCCTTCCTGAGCCAAGAAGAAGATCTGGCGTGGGCTGAGCTCCGGCTGCAGCTGCCCAGCCCTGGGGACCTCCCCGCTGAGGGCCTGCTCACCATTGAGATCTTCCACCAGCCCAAACTGGACACAGAGCAGGAGCCAGCCGACTGTGTGAAGCGTCTTCTGATGGAAGTGTTCACCATCACTTTGTCCCAGGTCACCTTTTCCTCAGGCAGCATGGTCCTGGAGGTGACCAAGCCCCTCTCCAAATGGCTGAAGGACCCCAGGGCACTGGAGGAGCAGATGTCCAGTCTGGCCAGAGAGTGCTGGCGGCCCTCCCCCAGCCCCTCTGCCACTGTCACCAGCGTGCTCCTCATGCTGTACTCCAACCTGCCCCAGGATCAGAGGCGGCTGGGTGGCGCCACCTTACTGTGGGAAGCTGAGAGCTCCTGGCGGGCCCAGGAGGGACAGCTCTCCCGCGAGAGGGGCCTGAGACACCGGCGACATCACTTGCCAGACAGAAGCCAGCTGTGTCGGAAGGTCAAGTTTCAGGTGGACTTCAACCTGATCGGCTGGGGCTCCTGGATCATCTACCCCAAGCAGTACAACGCCTATCGTTGCGAGGGCGAGTGTCCTAACCCCGTGGGTGAGGAGTTTCACCCTACCAACCACGCGTACATCCAGGTGTGATGCCAAGGCACTAAGCCGAGGGGACACGCTGCCCGAGAGGGGGACAGAACTCCGGCTCAAATACCTTGTTCAGTCAATTATAGCCATTCAAGCACCTACCATGTGCTGGATCTGAGCAAGGTCAGGAGGATCTAGGGATTACCCCTCAGGAGTCCTCACAGAGCCTGCGGGAGTCCTGCCCCAGGGGCAGCCTTGACACACTGCTTCCTCAGGACATTCTCTTGTCTTTCATAAAATTAGGGGGTAGGGGTCAAACGGAGGGTCTTGGCTCCTCCTTAGCCCTGATATTCTGAGAAACAGGACTTTAGGGAGACAGTCTGATTCCTACCCATTAGCTGTGTGAAAGCGGCTTATTCTCGTGGGTCTCAATCTTCCTCCCTATAAAATGGGGAGGGCAATGTCATAGCCCATAGAGTTGCTGTAGGGGTCACCAGATCATCTGTACACAGCCTGTACAGTGGGTGGCAGGTGGCAGGTGGGTTTATGTCATATTATCATTACTTGAACTTGGGGTCATTAATGAAATGGGGGCTGTTTAGGGGCCATGAATACAAAGAACACTGTCCCAGACATTGTACTTTTGCTTCCTCACACTAGCTGACCACTCATTTCATTTCAAAGGAGTAGACGAGGCCAGAAGCTGCCACCAGGTGCCACTCATCAGCTTAATGGCTAGGAGGTGGCAGAGGAGTGGAACCTGACTGGTGAGCTAGGAGGGAGAAAGAGATTGAGAGAATATAGAGCCCGGTGTTGTGGCCCTAATGTTAGAGGTGGCCCTGCCCTGCTCTCAAAGGTCATAAGGGACCAGATCGTGTTCATCTGTTCCATGAAGCCTGGAGTGAATCTTTGGGACCTGCAGTCCATCCTGCACGCCAGGTCCCAGGCAGATTCAGGGGCTCTGGGGAGCATGAGCATGGGAGCTGAGCTCCTGCAAGGGAGTTGCGGGTGAGGCCAAAGCCTCAGAGGCCTGCTGGGCAGAGGCTGTCCCGAGCCTCACCCAGGTGCCACTTACTCCCCTAGCCCATCTCCTCACCACCAAAGGGAAACCCAAGCAGTCCCCATCGCCAGCTCTCACTCTGATCTGAAGAGATGTCCCCAGGGACAGGTTCCTAAATGTCTAGGAGTGTCACCTTTCCTCTTGTTGACTCTGTCTGCCCTTCACTGGCCAACAAAGCAACTCCCGTAAGAGCTTCCACATGATTCTATTCTGCTTCGTATTTCTGGAACTAAACCAGCAGTTTCTTGGAATATTTTTAAAGTTGGTATTCACTTTAGGCTAGAACAATAGGACTTGTAAGTTAGCTCCTGCTCTACCCAGAAACGTGAAACTTAGAATTTCTTTGTTAGGCAGCACAAAGCTAAAGTTATTTTAGCTGTTAGAGTTGATAAATTGGCATGCTGGTTCTTTTATGAAAACCATTTTTCTTCTCTTTTTGCACCCAGAAACTGATTTTTTTATTTTTATTTTTTGTAATGGGCATTGAGCCCAGGGGCAGTTAACCATTGAGCCACATCCCCAGCCTTTTTAAAATTTTTTATTTATTTTATTATTATTTTTTTATTTTTTTTTGCAGTGCTGGGGATTGAACCCAGGGCCTTGTGCTTGCAAGGCAGGCACTCTACCAACTGAGCTATATCCCCAGTCCTTACTTTTTTATTTTAAGACAGAGTCTAAGTTGCTTAGGGCCTCGCTAAGTTGCTGAGGCTGGCCTCAAACCTTCGATCCTCTTGCCTCAGCCTCCTGAATTGCTGGGCTTACAGGCATGCACCACTTCACCTAGCCAGTAGCTGATTTTTAACTCTAGCTTTCTTACTCTTTACCCAGAAATAACACTGTTCTGACCTGCTGGTAGGGATGTGAACTGATTCCTCCCTTCCTTCCACAGAGTCTGCTGAAACGCTACCAGCCCCATCGAGTCCCTTCCACCTGCTGTGCCCCCGTGAAGACCAAGCCTCTGAGCATGCTGTATGTGGACAACGGCAGAGTGCTCCTGGAGCACCATAAAGACATGATTGTGGAAGAGTGTGGGTGCCTATGACGACATCCTGGAGGGATGCCAGATATGCCTACACCCCAGAAGGTTGGGAACTCCTGGAAAACATCGCATTTATCCAGGGAGGAGAAACAGAGGGAAGAAGCAGCTCTGCCTACCAGAACCGAAGAGGAAGGGCTGCCCACTCTAAATGAAGGGCTCTGTGAAGTCGGCCAAGCCCAGAGGCCCTTGTCAGGAGGAGGGAAGAGGAAGCCTTGCAGAGAGCAGAGCACTTGCTGGATTTTCTCTTTATTGAAAAGACAGTAGCAAGTAAAAGTACAAGAGTTCTTTACCCGATTTGTTTTTAAATTCATGAACCCCTTGAAGTTGTGTGCAAAAGTTGCAGCAAATGTGCATTTACTTTTGAGGTGGGGCAAGGTGATCTGTGGCTTTGGGGTACTCTTCAAAGCAGTCTGTGCCCCACTGCTCCTTCCCCAAAGATTAAGCATCGATTTATTAGATTGAAACTATTCATTTGGCTCTCGTTGCATCAGGCTGGGTTGGGGAGCCCTGCACATCTTCTTGGTTGGCCAGTGGCAATCTGTCGGCTGTGTCCGGAGGCTCCCTGGCATGGTGTCTGCTAATGCGTTGCCTAAACAATAAAGCCATTGTCCAGTTCTCCTAGGCCAGCTGGTGTCTTTGACGACAGAGCCAGGAACTCCTAGAGGACTGGCCATGTTGGACTAGGAAGCTGGAACCCCCAGATGTCCCTGACTCGGTCTGCTTGGCAGACACAACTCACGTCTATTAAAGTTGGTGACACATTACTGCCTTCTCTCAATGTGTATTGTTAATGAGGGCCTTGAGGGAGGTTCCTGTTGAGCAGGGGTGAAGGCCTTACTCTGGGTGGCAGGAGACATGGGCTGTGGTCACTAAGCTGTGTGGCCTCAGGTGAGTGTTCACTGCTCAGCTCCCTCTTGTAAAATGCAAGGCGGTGGATGCTAACACATTCACATGGGATGTATTAGACTACCTTCTGGCTGTCGCTGGGGTGTAGCCCAGGGGTAGAGACCTGCCTAGCAATGTGCAGGGCCCTGGGTCTGATCAGCACCACTACCAAAAAAAAAGTTGTTTGGTAGGCTCAGAAGAGCTTGGATTTTAAGCCATAGGCTGTCCTATGGGGCCTTCTCCCCATCTGCCTCCAAAGCTTGGAAGGCCTGTTAAGACTAGTCTCTGCCACATTCCTTTGTCCGCCCCAAGACTGGCTTAACTCCAGGTTGCACAGACAGTCCAGAAAGAGGACTCCAGGCAAAACTTTGAGCACCAATCCTCATATTTTGGGTGAAAAGATCCAAGGCAGGGCTGGGGACATAGCTCAGTTGGTAGAGTGCTTGCCTTGCAAGCACAAGGCCCTGGGTTCAATCCCCAGCACCACCAAAAAAAAAAAAAAAAAGAGAGAGAAAAGAAAACAAAGACCCAAGGCAGCACTTCTGCTCTTACCCGTTGACCTTGTTGAGCACTGCCAAAACAGAGGCCGTGTGGCAGGGGAATACATGTTATGGAGAATGTGAGTTCAGGGAAATCTACCCCCACCCTGTTTCCCAGGAAGCCTGTCAGCTCATCCTCCAACCTTAGAATGATCCCAACTGTGTGGGAACCACACTGAGCTGACTTGACCCCACTGAATCCTGGCCCAGGCTGGGGCTGGATTGCTAGAACCAGATCTGGGCTTGAGAAAACTTGGTGCCTCAGCAACAAAGCTGATCCAGCTGCTCCTTTCCTTAACTGGAAATGGACCTGTCCAGGAGGAAGCACAATTCAGAATCACAATAGGATTCCTAATGGAATTTTACTTTGGAGAACAATAGTACTGGGGCAGCCCTGTGAGGCCAGCTTATCCCATTCTCTTTCCTGAATGAGACCCTAGGAGGCCCCAGGGCCTGGCCACACCAGGGGTATTATCCTTAATAACCAACCATCTACAAGATTTTGCTTACCTAGCCTTGTATCACATTGGTCTTTAGAGTCAAAACCTGAACCCAACCCTAACCACTACCTGAGGGCTTTTGTCCTTTTTTTTGAATAAGTTTTTAGTTCCCCCGCCTCAAACTCCCCATCCTTCTGCCTCAGCCTTCCAAGTAGCTGGGATTAAAGGCATGCATCACTGCACCTGGCTTGACCTGAAGTTCTTGGAAATGAAAATACCATCCTAGCATGCACAAGGCCCTGGCTTCAAACCCAGCATCATACACATACAAGAAAACAACAACAACAAAACACACCAAAAACCCATCATCATTCCAGGGCTTTAAGGAATCCACTAAGTAGGTACCCAATGGTTCTTAAACAGACTGGGCCAAGAAAGTGAAAGTGGACTTACTAGTGGCTATCCAGCTTATGGGAGCATGTATAGTTAGCTTCTCTATTGACTCAGAACAGACCTCCCTGACAGCAAGGCATTGTGTCCCCTTGCAAGATGACAATGCAGGCCCAAAGAGGTGACTCTCCCTGTCTGTCCCCTGATGAAAACTCAGTGCTTCCTTGCCAGTGACAGGGTCATTCTGCTGCCCAGCCAGAGGACTGTGGGTTAGGCCTACCTGCCCTCACCTGGGGAGCAGCTCTAAGCTTGCAGCCGAGGGCTGGCTGGAGGCTTAGAACAGGTACGGCCTGAGCACCAATTGTCCTGCCTGTCCCCAGGGCTTAGTCATTTTAACTTGCTCTCAAGGCAAAGTTCTACTCACTCTTCCTTGAGCAGTACCAAGTCAAGTTCTAAGGGGGAAAAACTGGATGCATTACTATGCATGGTTGAGGAAGCGGGTGGGTCTGGCAGAGACATGAAGTAACGGGAGGAAGTAGCTGTTGCCCCTAGATGGCACCATAACCAAGGCTTATCTCCATCTTGAAAAACCTCCCCTTCTATTATCAGTAAGATCCCATCTCTATCCTCACTGCCTTTGGGGCAGAGCACAGGATGTATGGATGTGCTTTCTGGGTGCTTTTGTCCCCATCTTCCCTTACAGAGGGTTTTCTTCTCTCTTTAGACAGGTCTTGCTAAATTGCCTGGGCTGGGCTGGGATTGCAGGCGTGTGCCACTGCACCAACCTTTATGGAGATTTTGTCATAGGGGTCCCGAGCCGGGGTGCTGGAAGAAGTGGCCAAGCCTGGTCCAGTCCCACACCTGCACAAGGAAGGAACAGAGACCCAGCTGAACAGTTTCTGGGTGTTTTTGCCAACAGGGTTGGGCTTGAGTTCTTTAACAAGAACTGTTTATTCTGAACTTCCTGAATCAGAACCAGGCTAAGTGTGCTCCATGACCTTATCTAAGCCTCACAATCTAGAAAAAATATCTTTCCCCCTTTTTCCATGTTTGAAAAAATGTCTTCCTCTGGAGAAAAACCAAGGTTTAGAGACTCGAATCTTGCTATATGGAGGTGACGCAGCTCCTAAGCAGCAGTTGGAACTGAATTACTTGACGCCAAGGCTTCCGACCTTAAACCTCTACACCGTCCTGATGGGAAAACTTCAGGTCTGGCTTTATTATGTGGGCCTCTGTTCACAGCCTGTAAATATGAAAGGACAGGATTTTTTTCTTAGTATTCATATGGGAGACTTGCTGGTTTAACAGCAAGGAGCCTGATGCTCCTGCAGCACAGCTTGGCTTAAGCCACCAGACCTACACTTGTCTAACTAGTGCTCCCAAGGGCCAGACACAGCCCTTCAGAGAAGGGAAAAGCTGTTTGGGCTACCTCAGGATGATACACAAAGCTGCCGACTCTCTATCCTCCTCTGCCACCAGCACAGACTCCACAGATGTGAAACGACCCTGAAGAGTTCATCTGAGCGCTGGGCACAGTGGTGCACGCCTGTAATCCAAGTGACTTGGGAGGCTGAGGCAGGAGGATCTCGAGTTCAAAGCCAGCCTCAGCAACTTAGCAAGGCCCTAAGCAACTCGGTGAGACCCTGTCTCTAAATAAAATACAAAATAGGGCTGGGGATGTGGCTCAGTGGCCGAGTGTCCCTGAGTTCAATCCCTGGTTCAAAAAAAAAAAAAAAAAAAAAAAAAGAG